>BJFM01002629.1:84042-107321 GCA_016586285.1 Arothron firmamentum
ACACACACACACACACACACACACACACACACACACACACACTCGATTAAATTAAATGGTTTTCAGTTAATTAAAACCTATGTTCTATCGCTGGGCTGTTTTCTGTGGATGCAATGTAATGTTGATTTAATGTCTGGCGAGCCCGCACAAGGGCGCTAGAGACCACACCACACCTATACCAAATGGCTCCAAAACAGTATAAGTGTCCGTGCCGACATAAAGAAAATAAAACACAAACATGAAATGACGGAGAAACAAAGTGCAAAATATGTGATGCTGTATTGAAGTACCGGTAAGTAGTAATAACTCGACCAGTTTGTTAATGTACCACATAAAGAGTACACATCTAGCCACGAGTAGTGGAACGCAACAACCTCCAATCCCCAGCCAAAAGAAAGAATACGTTGGATGAGGCATTATATACCCAACCATCAAAGTGTTTCAAGACATCTGAAGATAATCTCATGACACATTTGTTCAGATGTCTTGAGATGTCTTGGCGAGTCAATACATGTCTATAAGTTGCATCTATAGACATGGCTCTTAATATGTCTTCAGTTGTCTTGAGATGGCTTAAGATGTGTTGGAAATGAAGACGTCTCAAAGTGTCTCAAAATGTCTTAGAAATATTTCTGTCTCATGAAGTCTTAAGGTATCACTGTTTACTTTTCCTTTTTTTATATGTTTAAATTCATATTTTATCATTTTTCTCAGATAAGCTTTCATTACTAATATCTAAAAAGAATGACAAACCATATGACATACTCAGCATTTAATAATTAAACATACATGTACAGAATGATTTTTTTTATAAAATTGATTACATTTACACAGGTACCCTCCCCATAATTCCATCCCCTACATCTCAAAACCACATTGTACACATTAAAAAAAAAAAATTTCTCCGTCTGTCTGTCCTTCTGCTTCATTCAGACACAATGAAAACATCTGTATTTTGGAGTGGTATCAGTCACAGGCTATAACACCACAACGTGATTCACACAATTTCCTCCACCCCCACAAAGACATAGTTTATATAGGCTAAATACGATGTGTCATCAATTCACCCTCGGTCCGCCTTTAAAGGGGCAATCTAGTCACATGACTGAAAAGAAAGGCTGTAAATCTCTCGGTTCATGTGATTGTCTTGATTTACTTAAAGATTTTGCTTCTAGTAGTATTGAGGGAGTGTTTACTCTGTATGAGAGTGTAGGAATGTGTTCTTCAGGTACCACTTGTTCCGTGGATTTTGGATGATTTTTTTTTTGTCAACTATTTGACAGTTCTGTCCATTGGTGGCAGTGGAGTTGGTCCCGATCCCTCAGTGTTCATTTGGTTCCAGGAAGCCTTTGTGGTGGAGGAACAGCAGGGTGTTGGTGATGGCTGCTATTGGAAGGAGTAGGTTTCCTCCTTCTTGATACTCTTTGCAGCCTGTCAGGGGGTCATCTCTGTGTTGTGGCAGGAAGACAGTCCCCTCAAACAGGGCCAGCAGATTATGTGGGGAGAAAACATCATGCATGTAGCTATGGGCTACAGCAATGTCTTTAGAAAACCTACTTAACCTAACACGATAGCGATAGATAGATAGATAGATAGATAGATAGATAGATAGATAGATACTCACTCACTCACTCACTCACTCACTCACTCACTCACTCACTCACTCACTCACTCTATTTATTTATTTATTTATCTATTTATTTATTTATTAATCTCCAAGAGAAATTCAGATTTCCAGCAGCTCAGAAGTGGAAACACACAATGGCATGCAAGTCTTAGGAAAATATAAATGCAAGAAAAAAAACTACAATGCTCTATGACTATGATGTGCAAAAACTCTAGTGAGGTAGGATTTTAAAATACAGTCTCATCGAAATAGTCACAGCTTTTCATAATGTGCGATGAAAATATGATGATTAATAATCGTAATATGATGATTTATGATGATTAAACATGTTATTGGTTCATGTTGCCTGGTTCTTCTGTGATCTTCACATATTTTATTCAAGATCTTTTTACTACTTTACCTGAGATGGTTGCCCATATTGCGGTGATGTTCACTGGTTGCTTTATTCACGTGGGTTGGGTTGAGGGGGCCTGTCTCCACAAATGAGCCAATTTTGACTGTCTTAAGATCATATCTGAGAATGAGATAAGATATGTTTGTAACACATGGGTTTATTAAAAAGGTTTATTAAATAAGGATAGCATGGATATTCCATGCATTGATAACATACTTTTGTGGGGGCAGTGTAGCACTCTGCTGGTTCATGCATCTCTCTGATCATCCAGAAAGAGGATTGTCAGTGATAGTGTTGACAGGCTTCTCCCTTATCCAAACCTAGGAAATAACAGCATATGATCCAAAGAATGCTTCCATACAAGAAATAATTACTAAAATAGTGAAAGAATTATATAGGTTATTTGCATTAAATTAATTTAATTTGTAATGAATTAATGATGTAATTAAGCAACAAAATATGTATTCAAGTCCAATTTGTAATGAATTAATGACATGCACACACACAATAATAATAATAACAACAACAACAGCAACAACAACAACAACAACAATAATAATAATAACCAGAGGTAACTTTGATCTAATCGATTTCACTGTCTCTCTGGTTATGGACCTCCACTGTCAGTTTGCTTATGTTCCAAGCTCCGCTGTCAGGTGGGACTGACCAATTATACTTTACCAACGGTTAAAGGAGCTTCATTTAAGCTTTAGAACCGGCAGCAAAATGACAAGATGCCGGTGCGTCTGCGGGACTCACAAATTTTCTACTGTTTCTTCTCGGTTAGGTGCTAACCGTTACTTGTCTTAAGACATCCTAATACTACTCAGACGCTGCCGGCCTCAGAACTAAATAAGAAAGTACAACTTACCTTCTGCATTTTCTCTGACTCTTAGGGGATGAGGGTTGTCGTTATCGGAGCGAATTTGCAACTTTTTTACAACCAAAATAGACATGGCAAAATTCGACTGCCACTGTCTAATTGCGTGTGTGACTGTCGCAGGCTGAGTTGGCATGCGCTGTCGGTTGCAACAGTGTTGCACGTGGACTAAGTTGTATCTGAGGAAACGACCAATACTAACGAAGATGCCCTTCTGACCTTTTGGAAGGCGAAACATCCAGTTGCTCACAGAGATCAATGAAGGAGAAGCTATACCTACACGATCTATATTACTTCTTATTTATTAGATATTGTTGTATAAATCATTATAATGTTATTGTTATTCTATATTTAACATTGATTTTAGGTTTTTCCTATGATATTCACTTAATTCAACAACTTATTCATGAAAAATTTTTCAAAATTTAACTTCACTTTCTGTTGATGTTCATCTTCTGTTAAAAACATTTCCAAAAAAATTAAAAATCACGTTACATTGCCATATCCTTCTTCATCTGAAGCAATATTTTACATTTTTATCTTATTGTTTGTTTTTATCTTATTAATCCCATTAGGCAGAGCTCTCAGAAAATTAGAAATAATGCAAGTTAAATATTGGGGGAAAAAGAAGCATTTAATTAGCATTTAACACTCTAATAACGTATGATTTACAGTAGAATATAAATAGACCATTATCATACTGTTTTCATCATCATACTCCAGTTGAAACAAGATAGCTTAACCATGTCTTTGAGACATACATACAAGACAAGCCATCTAAAGATGTGAATGTCTTCAGACAAAGGAAATATGTCTTTAGATTTAAGATCTCTTAAAACACTCAGTGTCTTCAAGACACAAAAACCTGTTTGAGTGCATTCCATGTTCTGCTCTGGCATCTTTTGCGTTGCCTTAAGATGTCGTAAGACACCTTGATTTACAAAAATGTATTGAGATGTCTTGATTTCAGTTTCATCTTTAGTTGTCTTGAGACACTTTGATGGCTGGGTATGTACCCAGAGGTTGCAAAAGACACGATGCCGATAAGCACGGCAGATAATTTAGCCAAAAAAATTAAATGGGACTGTGGAGTCATGGGGACTGACCGGGTGACTAACGCATGTGTTTGCGACAACACGCGGAACGTAGTCTCGGCAAACTGTCCATCTCGAGTCAACTGGGCATTGGTTCCATGTTTCGCGCATACTCTACAATTAGCCGTTAACGACGGATGCGCTGCCCATCTAAAACTAGTCATTGCAGCTGGCCTAATTGTAAACAGGCTGTGCTCACGGTTCGCTCCTGAGCATGTAGAGATGCTCATATTCTTGAATAAAAATGCATAGGCATTAAGAGGCTCCAAACAGTTCCAGTAAGTTTTGTCAGCCTGAGCCTACATGTGAAGTTGACTGTTCTAGCCAGGGTAGGCCTTCCCCTTTTGCTGCTCAGGGGTCTTTGAAGTTTTTTAAGTCAGCCTTAAATTCAATTTAACTATCACAGGCTAGCCCTACTAATTTTACTGTCACTTTTCAGAGTTCAACAGAGCATATAAATGCTGCTGCTCATAGTTTACATGTGGCAGAGAAAGTGCACTTTATTTCATTTATTCCTCTTATAAAGATGCCATTGCCTGTTTTGCAATTTGTCAAATAAATATTTTATTAAGGAATATATTTTGCCTTTTGTTTTCTGTATATCAGCAAAATGTGGATTTTTATGTTAAAACTTATTGGGGTAAATTAAGATTCTCAGATGAAAAAAAAGCCACTTATCAATTAATCGGTTAAACGATTGATAAGATTATCAACTATCAAATAATGAATTAATTGATAAATTGCATCCCTAATAAGGACATAAAAATCATTCTTCTTTCTTAAATGGTGATTTACTTCAACTGTAAGTTATTGCCAGAATTTTGCCAGAGGTTGTTTTAACAATGCTGTACTCCAGCAGCATTTTTGCTGTGTGTGTTTGATTCTACTGATAATTAAAACTTGCAAGCAGCATTGATCAGGGCCTTGCACCCCCATGCCTATCAGGGAGGCTGACGCGTCGGAGATAAGTAGAGGGAGGCCTGGAGGTGGCAGTCAAATGTTTTTTTGTGGCTGTTTCATTGGAAATTTCTAGGGGGCACCACAGAGCAACTTCACGGCACAATTTCACAACCCTAAGAGACTTTTTTGTTTGTTTGTTTTTTTTGTAGGTCTTGGCATGTTATACATGTGTACAAACTTTCACACATAGGCCAGGGGCTGTTTCATTGAATCTGTTCAGGTGACGTTATAACTGGAAGCAAATACTGAAATTTACATGTTGTGTTCTATATGACATTTGGCCAGAATTCTTGTCAAAGAGTCAGGTTTGTGGTTATAAATAGGAAGAATGCAACTTTCACCCCATTTGATTGCTAATCTCTATTTCTTTTCTCTTTCAGGATGAGTTGGACAGTCAGAACCCGGTGTTGAGAGAGAACCATCAACTCCATGAAGAAGTGAAAAGTTGGCTAAAAGAACAAAAAGTGCAGGAAATTTTCTTGCAAGGTAGCTCTTGTTGGTTTTCTGTATTTGTTGATTGTAGCAGTGAAGCTCAATGTTTTTGTCATAATAACTATGTTTCAACTCAAATTCAAACTTAAATGTTTTAATGCTACAATTAAAACACCTAAAGCACAAAAATGTGTCGTGCAAAAACACAACCTATAAAAATGTTTTATTCTTAATTTTTCCTGTTTTACTTTAGATTTTGGTAAACCAATATTAGACCTAACCAAAGATATTGATATTGCCAAGACAAATAAAAAAGTGTTATTTTAATAGGCTTAATGTAAAACGGTTTATTTCTGTGCAAATTTTTGGGGCCTGGTATATGTGAAAGATTAGTAACAACATTTGTTCATTTGCATTATATTTTCTGCAATGTCACTTTTCAAAAAATGCTAGCATTAATTGGAGACATCAGATCTTCATTATTTTCCTCTTCTGTATCATAGCACCACATCTATTGGCTATGTAACATTTCCATTCATTTATAATATTGCCATAAACCTGAACAAGGGCAAGATCTATAAATCAACATAACCTGAATAACAACAATAAATAATATCAGAACAGTTCGGGGCCAGCAAGAGATGCAAAGGGTGCTATAATGCTCCTTGCAAGCATATTTCCCTCCCAATTTTTGCATGTGCAGAACACAACTCTTCATGTAGGGCGGATTGCACGCTGCCTCCTCACATGGCTGTTAGGAATGACCTTTTTACCCCAATGCTGATCTCCGGCAGAATGTGGATCCCCAAGTGCTCAGATCGCAACCAGTTTATTCGTTCCCCAATGCAGTGACCTAGACCGCCACATTTTGGTGATCACCTCAAATGTTTTGATAGACCTGGTTGCTCAAAATATACTGTATGTCCGCCCATTTGGTCATCTCGCAGACTGCGGGTTGTTTCGCTGTGGGAACAATAGATGTCGGCAAACAGGAGATGTTTAAAATATCCTCACATGGTGGTGGAATGGAGATCCCTCCTTTTGTAGGCTGTAGTTGCTGCAAGATGGGTTGGTAGATTTTATAACAAGATGTATGATCTCCGTGATGGAAAAGTAACCCAAAAGTTTCAGTTAACTCATCAATTCCAGCCACGACATGTTGAGTAGGTCCTGGGGTTAGACCTGTGCTGAGACAGTATCATTTCGAACGCTTCCTCGGTGCTATCAGTCCTCTCATTGTCTTTGCGCATCATTGTTTTTTTGCGCATCAGGCTGCAGGTGTGTGTGTGAAAAGTTGCCATTTGTCCTGCTGGACATTTATTTAAAAACTGTGCAAAATTTCTGTTTAGTTATGATGAAGTATAGTGCAGGCATCTGCTATCGATGAACTGTAATTTTCTTAAAAACAGTGATTTGAATGGGTTTAAATGGGAACATTTTTGTGCTTAGGTGTATTAATCCTATATTTTTAGTTTACCTTGTTTGCAATAAGCCCTTGTCCAAAGAGAACATTCCATTTATTTAGAGTACTCAATGTACAAACCTCTATATATGTTGACAAATATGCATTAAAAAAATTAAAAAAAACTACTACTACTTAAAACAAAAACACAAAAATGTACTTGGATATGTTTAAGGGTTAAACAATAAAAAAAAGCTGCAGTTGATTGAATGAAAGTTAATATTTTCCTTCCAGGTCCATATTCCTTGAATGGATACCGGGTTCGTGTGTACAGACAAGACTCAGCCACTCAGTGGTTCACAGGAATTATAACACACCACGACCTCTTCAGTCGAAACATGGTTGTCATGAATGACCAGGTAAACTCACCCGCCTGCATTTGGGACAAAATAATGAGTCTGAGACACATTTAGCATGTGGGCAATATTAAATAAATATGGTTTGTGTTCAGGTGCTTGAGCCTCAGAATGTGGATCCATCTATGATCCAGATGACCTTTCTTGATGATGTGGTCCACTCCCTGCTAAAAGGAGAAAACATCGGCATCACTTCCAGAAGAAGGTCACGATCTAGCCAGAACAACAACAACAACATTGCCCATGTGAGTGAATGCAAACAGAGCAACACATGCAGAAGACTTTTGGGGCATGGCTTTTTTATTCAGACATTTCTATTAGTGAGACTGAGAAGGATGCAAAAAATGAATAATTAATATAGCAGAACCCTGGAACAATATGAAGTTAAAAATATTAAACTTTTAAGAAAGATATTTGTATAATGTTTCTGATGTTTAGCTTTTTTAAAATTTATATTAGTATGTTGTTGGTCATATCCACAATACATATGCAACCCAGCTTTTTCTGCTTTATAAGGGTGGAGTTATAGGTTTTAATCTCTTATGTCCATAATGTAAAATATGGAGTAAATTAGTGGGATCTGAGATACCCTAAACATCTCTTATGGCACTTGTGGAACCTATTCATAATTTATTCATTTCTAAAATGTAATTTTATGCAATTTTCATGACTGCACAGACTTTAAATGACAGTAACAGTTGTACATTAATCTTGCAGAAGCATTTTGTATGTGCTGGGTTATAATATCTAAAAATACTTTAAGTACAATTTCTGCAGCAGATTATTCCAACTATTATTCTGTCTGCATATTTTCCTTTATGAAATGTTATTATTTAGTATTTTTATGCAAATACGTATTTGACCGTTTTCTAGTCATTTGAAAGTCATTCCTTTACTGTGTCTGCTGGATTCAGAGACATTGGTCAATATTGCCCCATTCTGATAAAATGCAAGCTAAATTCTACATTTTCCTAAAAAAAAAAGGAAGATAGCTGCGTTTTTTTGTGTTTTTGTTGTTGTTTTTTTTTAATAATAATTTGACCCATGTCTACTGCTCTCCTCATTGTTTTTGTTTCTTTGCATTGTTTTAGATTTATAACTCATCACCTGCTCAACACACATGCATATAGTACTCTATTAACCTGTCTGCTTCTAGAGTTTGCATAGTCAAAAATGCATGAGGCACATTTTGAAAAGGCTTATTAATGAACCCGTTAGCCCCTCAGCCTATAACAAAAGCTCTCACTTTCCCACATTTTCCTATATTAATCGTTTGTCATGTTTTTCTCTCAATTTTTTTCTTTCTTTTTTTTTTTTAAATATTAAAGCTGGCAGGAGGGAGACCCAGCGGGACCACTGGCAGTGTTCAGGTACTCCCAACCCCTCCTTGCACAACAGTATTAAAACCCTGGAGATCCATGCTTTCTACAACACGTGACTGAAAAAGACAAAACACAGAGCGTAGCGAAAGTATAGCCACGGCAGATAAACATGATTTTTTTTTTAAATATTTACTCTCAACAGGCTTGAGACAGAGCAGTATAATTGATGGAGTGCACACGGGAAGGCTAAGCTCCTGAACTTCTGATCTGCTTTAATAAGGAACCTTTGGAGGTGCCCTTTATAGCCTATCAAATGAACATAGTTAAGCATTATACTGATAAACATGGTAAGGGGAAGCTTAAAAAAGCTAAAACTGGATTATAAGAATATATTAGGACCAGAGTAACTGCACGATCACTCACATTAAGACACCTTTAAGACACCATTAAGACACTCACTCTAAGACAACTTAAGCCTCTTTTTTTATGGTCAAAATTCCACTAAAGAGGCCTACATAAAGAATATTATATAATGATAAAATAATTGCAGAAATTGCTTATTTAGATTCTGTGATTATCAATGCAAGGCATAGATTGAGCAGCGAAGCAAACCACTGTTGCTGTTCAGCTCAGGAAATAAGGAAGGACAATCGACACAAGTGACCAAAAAGGATCTACAAAAATGTTAAACCGGGCCTAGGATGTCACTAGTGCTGGCAAGTCAACTGCTACTAAGATCTTTTTAGTTCAGTGTAGTCTATGATTGAACAAGTGTAAGCAAACAATAATTTGCCAACTGTTTTTGTCTAGGAGTTCACTATGTTCAATTCAAACCTGCAGTTACTTGACTCATGGACTCCCTTTACACCTGACAAGTTCAGTTTTTGCATTGATTTGCGTTTAAGTATTACTTTGCCGCATAGATTTTTTGTTTTTCCGTGTTCAGTTTGTTGATCAGATACTCTCCAAAACATGCTCTTCCTCACACTTACTGACATAGCTTCATTTTGTATGCATAATCATTTACAGACTTTGTTTATGTTTATATCATTTATGTTGAAGTGTGTTTGGCAAATTTATGCCTGTTAAAATGGGATATTATACATTTTTAGGTAACCTACAAGCTATTTATAAATACACTGATCTGTCATCAAATGCATTTTTTCACATCTGCTCTACTAAATCCTTTCTAAAACAATTCAGGTTACACTTTCATTTTAGCAGTGGAGCATCTTTAAAAACAATCTTTCTTTCATTACACTTTTTTATTGCAGCAGTTTTTTTTAGGCATTTACTTCTTAAAGAGTACCAAGCTACATGCTCATGCTACAATCACATTTTGTTGCATATTTCCTATGAAATTCATCGCTTTCATTAAATTCGGTCTTTTTTTTTTTTTCAACCAGTATTCAGGAAAAACTTTTTGATGATATTGTGGGAACTGCGAAAATCAGAAGCTTCAGCCGGTTTCCAGCATTCGTGCGTTTATTTACACCGCTTAAATACACATATACTTCCGCATACCAATCAATCAATGAATCCAACGTTACCACCGAGATCACCGTGCTTAAAGTGACAGTGTGCAGCTCACCCACAACCACAATACCAAAAGGTGAATTATGTGACATTATAATCCACTATAATATTTTAATTTACTCAGATACACCTGTATGTTAACTATGGTAAGAAATAAATCATTATAACAATACAGTCACGATCATGCTTAAAACATGCAAATGGGGAATTTGTCATAATCTCCACTAAGGGTTTTATATTTCTGAGGAGAACCAGTTGCTTGTGATGATGAGTGGGGGATAGAGCTGAAATAAGGCTGGTTTTGATGGAAACCTGTTCATAGTATGCCAGTAATGCTAGTCATGAGTGAGTATTAACCTTGGTGGTTTTCTTAAAGCCTTTAATAGCATTTGATTTGCTCTCTCACAAGCTACTTTTGAATAAGTCCCTCCATGCCAACAAACCTTTGCTTGAATAGAAGCAAAAAGTAGATTCTGCCAGATGACGTGACCATCCTACAAGACAAGTACTTTAGTACAGAAGTGATAAGCAAATTTGAGGCTTCTTTCACCAGCATAACAGGTTCATGTGTGACAGAAGGATGATGCACAATCAACTCACATGTGATGAGTAGAAATGCAACTGAGTCTGTGGGATAGTATGTAAGGGACACACACACACACACACACACACACACACACACACACAAACAACAGTGAGTGACTGAGAAATGGATAAGATATCCTTTTGTTTCTGTGTTGATTCACAGTTTTATGCATACATGTTCACTGTCCAGTCAAGGATGCATTTAATGTGCATAGAAACCATGGTCGAGTGAACAAAATACATCTGTAATTTCAATATGGTTCAGAACAAAAAATATATGTATTTAAATTTAGTGGCTATTAGGAAACATAATTTTTGACCCTTCCATACCTCAGAATTTACTTCAGTAGCACTTTTCATGTCTAATACAGAGTACATACAGAGAAAAGGTTGTTTTTTTTTGTTTTGTTTGTTTTTAAACTTTATTGATTGTGGACTTTGTGACTAGGGTAGTTTATCTGAGTTTTTAATTCTTTAATGTGTAGAGGTATGCCTAAACCGAAAAATAAGTGTGTGTACTGAAATGTTCTTTTAGAGCCATTACACGCGAGCTCAAGCCAACAGCCCACGCCCAGTTCTGACCTCATCAGGGCCCAACCCAAAAACTTCCCAGGGGATGCTGGCCTCCCAGCCGTCGGGTCAATCCCAGCAAAGTCTCCAGCCTGTAAGCCAATTGCACAGCTCACCCAGCAGCAGTGGGCGGGAGCAGAAGGAACATCGCAGCTCTCGCTCCTCTCGGAGGAAGAGCTCCGATAGCAGTGTTCCAGAGGAAGACAAGGACAAGAGGGAAGAGACCACTGGCAGAGGTTGGGATTGTCAACACTGCAAATACACTGTAATGTAGTCGTGGTCCCAATTGGAGCCACCAGATGTCACTGTTGAGCAGCTCATGACACCATCAGCAATGATGATGCGCAAGGAATTATATTTCTGACATTAAGCACACTTATAATTGTATTACAGGTTGTTATGTTAAAATATATTTTCCAGAAGAAATAGAGCATCAACTTTTGTAAGAATGATTTTATATGTGTGAATGTGTAAGCGTTGGATATGCTGTATTCTGAAGGTCTTATTACTTTAAATTTCTTGAGGTGACTGAAAATGATTTAATTGAGGTTTAAGAAACACAGTATTGACTGTTACTTCAGAAGATCATTACAATAGACCATAACAATGCGAAATGCTCGTTTTTCGGTAACGTGCCTTACCTGATTCTTTGTGTTATTGTGCAGACTCCAAGCTGAAGGGCAAACAGGCAGTAAACAAACGCAGAAAGTGTGAGGAAGATGAGAAGAAAGCTGGTGTGAAACGACTGAAGACTGACATGACTTCAGATTTGTCCGAGAGCAGCGACTCGGAAAATACACACAAGAGCACTGTACATTTTTCGTGCTCCTCTTCCTCGTCGTTGTCATCCTCATCCTCCTCATCGTCCTCCTCCTCCGAACCCAATTCTGAAAATGAGCTAAAGAGTCGCAGCAGCGAAACAAAGCTCAACATTTTGAAAAAGGAAGAGAATGAGAAACCACTACATGGACAGAGCACCAACAGCAGTGATTCCTCATCTGTCATTGATCGACTATCCCCATGGGTGGATCTTCAAGCAACAGAGGATAATAAGAAGGCCGCGGGTAAAGAGATTGGCAAAATGATTACAAAGGAGGAGGAGGAACTTGTGGCAGTAACACAGATCACACAGCTCCCGCGACTACAGATTCCTTTGATGTGTGATAGCGTTCAGGGCAGCATTATTGGGAAGAATCCTCTGAAAGGTATCATGTCACAGGCTACTGTCAACATTTGTAATGAATCATTCCTCATCCAGTTCATTCTGTCCCAATTGTGCGTCACTTAGGTCCTTCTCAATCCCAGACACCATCGCTGTCCAACATCCACAGTGGCAGCGTGATTGAGATCACCGATGATGCCCAGGCAACAGTACACCAGGAGAGTTCAGAGGCCGTATCAGCACTTCTCGCATCCCAGAAAGCTGAAGCCACCTCACCATATCTCCCGCTCAACCTCTCTCCTGTTTCCTCCCCTCTAATCCCCCAAGCTCCCTCCCCATCTGAAGGTGGCCACAGGGCAGACATTGAACCTCTTTTGCAGCAACATGTTATCACAGGTGGTGGTGTAGCAATAGCTGCAAGTATGAGCAAGATGGAGTTTGCTTCTACTGAGGTCATCAGGTGTGTTGATACTTTTATTCATCTAGATTACCCGATCTTACTTAAGAATTAACAGCGGAAATAATTGTTTTGTTGGTTGTTTTTTTTTAGATTTTTTCAATTCCTGACTACATGCAAGACATAATTTTACTTATGTTATAAGCCTGAGATTATTTCTATTTTTCTTTCTCATCATTGCTTATTTAAAAAAAGACTGAGTGTACTGAACTTATGGAAATTATTTTCTCCTTTCTGTTTTCTTTCAGGCCTCTTCCATCTGACAATGACAGTGCGGTGCCCGTAGATAGGGAGAAAACGGTCCTTCCTCATTTTTTTCAATATCAGCACAAACATCCGCGCTACACATCAATCCAAAATAGCATAAAGAGCCAGTCCCTACCCGGCGAAATGAAAAAATGGCAGCAAATCGATACGTTTTTAGCTTCTGACGTAGCAACCACAAAGTTGATTTCCAACCCAAGCCCTAACACAGCTCCGCCAGATCCTCTTAAGCAGAAATTGCAGTATGCAAGCACTTCTCAATTCCATTCATACCCTAATACAAAAACAACAGATATTTTTAAGAATAAGCCCCACTCAGGCCAACTTGACAGCTCGAAACCTAAACCCAATACCTCACCCGAGGTTTCGAAACATAAAATACCCAGGGGCTGCGATGTTTCCTCACCGCCGACCAGCCGGTCGATGACAAAAACAGACGCAGCCAAACCTGCGCGGTCCTGTTTTAAGTCTGTTTCACCACGGTCGGAGACGAGCAGTATCACAGCGGGCAGTAGCAGCACCAAGAGCCCTCTGATCATTGATAAAAATGAGACTTTCACCGTTTACAGGGACCCAGCGCTTATCAGTTCTAACTCAGAGAGCCCTTCATCTGCCACCATTTCCTCCAGTCATTTAGCATCTTACCTTCACCCTCACTTGCACAGCCTCCACTCCCCCTCACCTCACTCCCCCTGTCTGACCCCTGTATCGCACCCCCATGCTGCCTCCCATCTCCTCACTTCTCCTCATACCTCTGCTCTGCCTCACCCTCATCTTCTACGACCTGGAGTGCTCCCAGCCATGCCCCCGCCTGCAGCATCAATCCTGGGGGGGCACCCTCGCCTTGATTCTCCCAGCGGGCCAGGACACATTACATTGCCTCACCCAGCTTCTGCACAGCAGTTCTTACCGGTAAGGTTCGCGATCCCCGATCGAGAGATACAGTATAAATAGCATCAAACCAAATACACTAAACGGCATAAAGTAAATGATAAGAGTTAAAGATGTGTGTTTGTTGTCAGGGTCAGGGGCCTCCTCCTCCCTCTCTTCTGGCCCAGGCTCACAGTGGAGGAGCAGGACTAGGACTGTACCCCATCCTCTGGCCATATTCAAATGGAACGGCAGGCTCTTACTCTCCGAGTCTCAACTTGGCCCCCACAGTTAAGTGGGTCCATCCAGAAAATCCTGTTACCATGAATTCTGAGGTATCTCTCAGGAGGGTATGTCTGTTTCTTTTTTTCTATCAAGAGAAAAAAAGTTGGTATAATATGTGAATAGAATAGAATTTTCTGCTTTGAAACCAGTATTTCTATCTGTCTCTTCTATCTTGATTCTAATTTAAGTGTTATGTTGATAATCATTTAATCACTATTTTGATCTAATAACCAATTTATAGTGTTGAAAAAATGTAAATTGTCTTCTTCTCTGTATAGATATGTTCAGGTGATTTTTGTCATAACAGTTGCACTGAATAACTTTAGGTTGTGGATAAAATACTGCATTTGTGGAGGTCATCCTAAATGTTTTGGGGTTTTTTTTGTATTTTTTCAAATTTAAATGACGTCTGCATTAGTATTTTTCTGTGAGGAGAGGCAATTTTTCAGTACAAATGTATAGTTAATTACTACTTTATTGAAAGGTCTTTGTTAAAGTAATTTTTCAGACTGTATTTTGTCTTCTGCTGTTGTGTTCAGAACACCGCCAGTCCCTGGCTGCCACAGTCTGCTGGTAGTGCTGCTGATGGCCTGGGTTTGTTGAGTCACGGTCCAATGCGGCCAGCCAGTACTGACGCCTACCGCCCCACTGTCAAAGTTGGCACAAGTGCTTCACTTTCAAAAGTAAGCATGGACATTCATAAAGAGTAAGTAATCCATTTTTATATTTCACTACAACATTTAATGTATTCAGTTGTTTACCTTATCTAATAATAGATGTAGCTTTTAATGAGGTACTGTAAACTCCAGGTAGGGGAAATTCAAGGAAAGTCAAATGATGATAAAATAATACATATAAGCACGTGGATGATTTTCAGACGTTTGTGACATTCATAATATGTTTCATCCTACTTCGTTAAAAGCTAGTCAGGAAATCTCTTCGGTGTGGTAATGTCTCGGAGACTGTGGAAATGCTCATTGTTTGGTTTGTCTAAAAGGTTATGTGCCTTTAATTGATGGAAATATGTACATTTCTGTTCTGTTTTGCTTTTCTTTGCCCATCTCTTATTGTCATTGAGAACTGACTCTTTAAAACCGTTCTATTCAGTTATTTTCCTTTTTCTTCTTTGAGGTCAGGTCATGTGGCACTCAAATTATTCCTTCATAGATTCTAGCTCTTCTGTTCTAGCTCTTTGCATTTACAGGCTAACTGTGATATGCACTAGCTTCAATCAAGTTGTGGAGTTATCCCTAAAAAAACTCTAATGAATAATCATGATAATGTTTTGTTTTTGTTTTTTGTTTAAAAAAAGCTTACTATATTTCTATTTTTACAAAATTTGTAATGAAGCCATGGATTGTTTGTGTGCAGGAATGTAGATAGGAAAGCTCTGTTTTTTACCACTTTGTTGACCCCATCAGGACGCTGACGTCTCAAAGGAAACAAGATCAAACAGAAAAGAACCGAACCCTAACTGGAAAAGAGGGCAGCATACATCACCTCTGCACGGACCCCAACAGCAAGGCTCAACTGGCAAATACACAGGTACAAGTTAGCATGTTTAACATTACAAGCACATCTCCACTGTTGTATTCACAGTTTTGTCATGTCGTTTTGTAATATAAAATATTGTGATTTCGAGAAGGTTGTAAAGTCAGAAGATATTGTTATCCAGGGTTTTACAGGTTGTGATGATGTTTACATTTTAAGAATAGTGGTATTTGTGGCAAAAAACAACATGCTTCTGGAAATAGTACTACACTATTTACCTCTGACCCATGTTTTATGAATTTTTACTTTTACAATATTTTTATTGATTAAAGTAATGCAATGGAAGACACACCGCACATTGAATAGAAGACTCAGTCTGAGTGTTTTATGTCTATTTTTCTTTGTATTTTCACATTTTATTATTGTGTATTTTTTTAAGCAAATCTAGGATCTGTGGAAGAAAGTGAGAAAATGAGGCATTATTAAGTATTGAGATATTCAATTGCATGTATAGAAGGATAATTAAAAATAACTCATTAGACATTACATTACGGTATTAAAGCACATGAGGATACCTTGAAGTCAATCCTGATGTTTGACCTTTTCCTTTTGCAGGATTCAGTTCAGGCAGCTGACCGAGCAAGTAAATACAAAGAGGAGAATCGGCAGATCTTGAAAGAGAGTATTGAGGTTGCTCCATTCACTGCCAAAATCCACCGTATCAGTGACCCAGCGATGGATAAGAACCAAGAGAGATGCAGAGATGCAGGCTTCTTAGTCCGGACACCAGCTGTGGCCCCCCAGAATTTAAAGGCCGGCCATGCCCATGTCATTCAGTCAGAAAAAAGCAACTATTTCACCACACTGTCCAACAGTGTGGTGAACGAGCCTCCACGGCTTTATCCTTTAAAAGATTTCCGCTCTTTCTATGACAAAGTGTCTGCTGGTGCTTCTGCAGTGGTGGGTAGTGTTCGAGCCACTGTATCTAACCAGGGGGCCCTGACTCTGGGCAACTACAGCTGTAAAACCTCCCTCTCTAAGCCTCCACCTCTTATCAGGCACCAACCCGAAGGAGGTGAGGGTTTAGCAGGAAAAATCACTGAGCAGCTTAGCCATCAGGTCACAATAGTCCAAAAGCAGCACCATACAGGTAGTGACAAAATAGAGCGCCAATGTTCTTCATTTTGTCTTTTGTTTCCTTCTAAACCCTTCTCTTTCTCCTCAGCACCAAACCACCATCACGAGCATCTCAGGGCAATGCCATCCCTCCACAGAGCGCCTGTCTTCCATCCGCCTACACAGCACGCTCTGGAACGCAAAGAGGCTATAGAACAGGATGAAAGAGAACAAGACAGGGAGAGAGCTGCTTGCGGTGGCCGCTTGTCACCACCCACGCTTACACCCATCCAGCCTGTTAGCTTAGGATCTTCTGGTTACAAAACATTAGCTGAGCAGCAAAAGCCCCCTACACTGTTGCCAGAATTCAGGGATGTCCAAGGTCATGGAAACACTGCCGTTCTCATCTCTGTTTCCTCATCCTTTAGTGGGGATGTAATGACTTCATCTGCAGATGTTTGGAGAGGTGAAGAGATACTTCAGGATAAAGGAACGCCAAGGGATAAACCCCAAGCCGCAATGGCATCAGTGATTGTGCGTCCATCCGCATCAATAAAGTACGAGAGTCTTGTAGGTGCTAACAAGTCAACTGCTTTGAATTACAATGACCTGTCCCAGAGGAGAGTATATCCATCCAGTCATCAGGTAGATGCCGGTAAAGAACCTGAAGCTAGCAGTGTTATCCAGCCCAGCTCAAATTGTAATGACATGCCAGTTCAGTATAAAAAGGATACAGTGTGTGGTGTGCAGGGAGGGGTGGGAACTAATTCCACTGACTCTGTATGTACAGCTGTTTCAGTTGCCCCATCTTTTTGCAAACAAATTACAACTGAGCCTAGCTTAGCACATGAAGAGAATTTAGCTCACAAATTGCTGCGCTATCCCCAACCAGGAGAGCACCAGGAGGAGTTGGGCTCCGATACCACATCTCCCAAAGGGTCTCTGCCCCCACCGAGCCCAGCAGGAACACGCCAGCCCAGCCCTAGTCTCGCCACAACGCGTAAATTCATTTCTGTCTCAAGTCAGCCTTACTCGTTCTCTTTTGTCCATCTGAAGAAGCACAAAGCTGCTTTGGCT
Organism: Arothron firmamentum; assembly: GCA_016586285.1. Classification (NCBI taxonomy): domain Eukaryota; kingdom Metazoa; phylum Chordata; class Actinopteri; order Tetraodontiformes; family Tetraodontidae; genus Arothron; species Arothron firmamentum. The sequence goes on from BJFM01002629.1 coordinate 101,983, forward strand.
GCAGCCCAGTCCAGAAGCAACCTCGTTGTTCCCGCAACTGTTTTGGCGGGAAATTCCCCTTCTGTGGATTCAACTGATAAAGTTCACATTTCCCCTCCTCCCCCCTCCTCCATTCAAGCTTCGGTTGCCTCCGGAGAGAGTAGTGGCAGTTTTGTGAGTGGAAGCACAACGCCTGGCAAGTCCAGTCCCTTGCCCAATGGTCACACACTTGGGTCAGCTTCGTCAAGGGGGCAACCTATTAACTACCACAAGTTGAAAAAAGCCTGGCTAACAAGGCATTCAGAGGAAGACAGGAACATGGTCGTCATTGTCAGCTCGACCAGCGGGAAACCGGACAAAACCAGCACCACCATCAGTAACCCAACAGCCATGTCCATGTCCGAAATGATCAAACCATGTACAGTCAACCTTAGCGCTTCGACCTCAAGTGAGGTGGACACGGGCAAGGACAAATTAGACAAAGAAAGGCAATTAGAGGAGAAATCGTTAGCAGCAGAGGAAAGAAAGGCGCCTCCTCTGAGGCGGGGGAGCAAGCGGATGTACGAGTCCGGCTCAGAAAGCTGCGGCGATGACTCTGACGCCAGCGAGAGCAAAATGGAGGGTCGAGCCAAGCGACAGCCAAAGCCAACCTACAAGAAGAAGCAAAATGACATGGCCAAGAAGAAAGGAGACAACGAGAAGGAAGAGGATGACGTCAAGCCAAATGGCATCTTCAGATCAGCCCGGGAGAAGACTAAACTAAAGCTTGCCAGCAGCAGTAAGTTTCTACTGAACTGGTTTTTAGCTAATTATACACATTATTACAATTACTACTACCGTTTCACAGCATGGTACCAAACTAAATGGTCTCGATTCTTCATTGATGCTTTTTCCTGCAAAATTTTATTACCTGATACCAGGTACCGGTACTTTGCTACCATCTCACTTAGTGTTCCAACTGAGTCGAGGCAATGCTAAAAGGTGACATGAGTCATTAAATGCTTTTAAAGAATCATTATAGCATGTCTAAATGCACCAACTGGCAACTATGCTATCATTAAGAACAGGGATGATTAATCAAATTATAATTTCATGTAGTCTGTATAGTACGTGTGAACATTAGCATAAGTTGGATGGGATTTTCCCGTATTTAAGGCATCTGTTGTCTAACAGCATTTGTGACTAAAGTTTGTTGTGACTGAAACATCAGAACAATTCCATCCATGTGTTCCTATGTGATTAATCCATTTTATTCATGTTGAATTACAAGACTTTCACAGAACATCTCACAGCAAGGCAACACAAAGCAAGTGGGAGTGTAAAAATATGGTTTCTCAGTGGACCAGCATTAATTATTATTTCAGAACTAAAAAGGGAATGTGGTGATTACACACTCCAGTTTATCTTCTAGACTCTTTTTAAGTCAACAGATATGCTGTATATGTTACAGCACATAAACACATATTATGAGTCACATTTGTTATGTTAGTCTACTTATGTTGATTAGCCTTAATGCTGGTCACAGTACAGCATGTTAAACAATGATACAATGATTTCACCTTCGTCAGTGTCACATATTTTATCATTATATAGTTATTGGCAAACCTTTGCTGCCACACCGTGTTACCCTCACATTGTGGAAACTCTAGCAATATCAAGGCACACTGTTCTAAAAAAAAGCTAACCTTTACTGACCCGTACTCAACTGAATTCTACGACTTAAGCCAAAGATTTCTTGAGATGCATCCTTAAAATGCATTGTATAGGTTTCTTTTTGTATGGTTTAGTTTAACCTGTCATTCATGGCTTAAGCTTATTGGCTTACTGTCCTTCTCTCAGATGGAATTCCTCGTTCTATCCTGAAGGACTGGAGAAAAGTTAAGAAGCTAAAGCAGACAGGAGAGTCTTTTCTGCAGGATGACTCGTGCTCCGAAATTGGACCTAATCTGCAGAAATGTCGGGAGTGTCGGGTGATCCGCAGCAAGAAGGAGGAGGAGCCGGTGCATTCTCCCGTCTTCTGTCGCTTCTATTATTTCAGACGGTAAAACATTTCATGCACGCATTTTAACCCTAGATTTGTCGGGGTTTTGTGCAGGTAGTGCATGTGCATTTTCTGTGTGGAGTTTACAAAGCAGTATGAGGGAATGTGAATGTTGGGTACAAACGCAAAAATCAGAACGGATGAATTTTATGTAATCCTTTCCAATGTTGATATACTTTAATATTTATTCAAGATTTTACATAGTTGCGATGCCAATCCCTCTTCCATGAGAAGATCGTCCCCTCTGATTGGTTGGAAGACTTTGTTGTGGTTTGAGGAAGCAAGTAGGCCTGGTTAGGTCGTATTATTTAACCGAAGATAATTATACAGGTTTGAGTTTAAGAGATTGGTTTTTTTTTTATCTTGCATTGGAGAAATACATACATTTTAATACTTCCTTAATAAATAATTAATAAATATCTTCAACTACTACAAATACCTAAATAATCATCAGAAATGTTGTTGCACTCTGTTGATTTTTTTCTTTTCTTTATCAAGACCTAAAAAATAGTATCACTAAATAATGTTTGAACATAAATAATGCTAAATGCAGCAGCACATTAAATGTGGGAAAACTGAAAATATAGAATGTTTGACTCTAAGCTTAAAAAAACCCCAACTAATTTCCTTCAGTTTTCAGACATTTCACCTCTTACCCAAGAGGCTTCTTCAGTTCTAAACTAACCAGTGGGAATCTTTTTGTGTGCTGTGTTGGTTTAGTGAATTTTATCGTTATAGTGTTACCATGTGTCTGCTCTCACTGATGGTGTTTAGACGGATGATGAGCAGAGTGCAGATTTGGTATTGGGATAATTGAGTCTTGTCAGAGAGTGTGTGTTGTCTTGGACTGTATTGACCTTATCAGCAAAATCCTGGGAGATCTTAACATGCTTTTCAGTTCACCCAGCAGGGTGAGGATGGTCTCCCAGGTGTTTGGCGATGTAAGTGACAGAGTCATGCTGCTGCCTTTCTTATGGATCTTGACAAGGCCGTAGATACATGGAACGTCTTTAACAGGGTAGAGTGTCTAGTAAAGTTTTCTGTCAATAGATTTGTCCCTCTAAGGGATCAGTGCTAGGCACCACACGGATTGCTATTGTGAGTGCAAGGCAGGAGAGGGGAGACATCCCTGATTCGGCATGGCACAGAAGAAGTGGCACTGGTTTGAATGCACCTTCAACCTCAAACATGGTTTTGTTGTCTTAAGACCACAGCCTTTAAAAGCCAAAATCTGTGTGAAGTTTTTTATTTTCTGTCAGGTATTCTCACTGTGAGGGTTGTGGTCAGGAGTTTATCTTCAGAAAGCATATTGATTATGGTGCAGGGAGCAGACACCAAAATAGAGCACACTGTTGTTTGACAGATGACTTCTTTTTTCTTTTTTCTTCATTCTTATTTATTTTGTTAAGTAGCCATAGATAAGTACAGTTAATAAGTTTAATGTATCTACTGTTGGTGGTCTTATTATTATGTATTATTATTGTTGTTTTGTATTCCAGGCTTTCCTTTAGTAAAAATGGAGTTATCCGGATGGATGGTTTCTCCACACCAGACCAGTTTGACGATGAAGCTCTGGCCCTATGGGACCCTGGGGTGATGCAGAATAGCTTCCTGGACAAAACCACAGCCACTTACATTCTCAGCTTCATTGGAGACAAGTTCTGTCAAATGGTGGTCACTGAGAACACTGCAGCAACTTGGGTCAAGAAAGACAGTAAGGAGTCTTTTCAAATGACTGACATGTTGATTAAATAAGATTGATTTCAACTTGGAGATATGTTATGTGTTCTTAGCCAAGCTGGCGTGGAAGCGAGCAGTTAGAGGGGTGAGGGAGATGTGCGATGCCTGTGAGGTGACACTCTTTAACATCCACTGGGTCTGTCAGAAATGTGGCTTTGTTGTTTGCTTGGATTGCTACAAAGCCAAGGAAAGGAGGAGTTCCAAAGGTTAGTTACATTTTTTTCTTTGGCAGTTAATTTCCAGCAGAATACCAAATAATCTGATTTATCATGTATACAGTGAACCCTCGCTATAATGCGGTTCACTTTTCGCGGCTTCGCTGTTTTGCGGATTTTTTTAGTGCAGTTTTTTTAATGCTTTTTTAAACAGTGCACCGTGTTCTGCATCCTGATTGGCTAAGGGACTGACCAACGTGAACAGTCTCCGCACCTCGTCTCTGTACAGCTTGCCAAATTTACGTTTGCAAATTTTCTCCATGACCAATTGTCCTGTATTTTACGGGGTGAGGCGGGTTTACACCGGGTGCGGTGCGTCGCGGTCCGGACTGATTCCTGCCGTCTGGCAATTTATCTGCTGCGTCCGCGCTGTGTGCGTTTATAAAGATCATGAGGAGGGATTATGAGGCGGTAACATGTACCATATTTGAATAGCAAACAGGTTTCTATTTCGCGGATTTCGTTTATCACGGGGGATTTTCAGAACGTAACCCCCGCGATAAACGAGGGTTCACTGTACACATTACATAAACAGTTATGAAGTTAAATTATTTTCCAGCTAAAAGCAAGGTTTTTTTCACAAATTGTATGCTTTCTTGTACCCATTAAAAGCGAATTTGTGTTTTTGTACCAGTGGTAGAGTTAATTGATCAGAAATTCTTTGGAAACATTTGTAAGAGACTGTAAGATTAATACCTGTTCACATCACCGCCGGCAATGCTTATCAGAGCAAAAATTAAGAAACAATCTGATGATCAAAGCTTTCCTGATCCTTTGATCATCAGTGTTGTTTGAATATACAGTAGAGCTAGTGCTGGGTTGAGCCAGGTTGGCCACATGACCACGCTGGGGCCAAAGGGTACTGTAATGTGGATCTCGCAAGATAACAGGAAGTTTTCTGTAGCTGTCCCTGAATTTGTGCAGCAAATACACTCCTTACAAAAGAACCTGTTAGATTAAGGGGAGGTGTCATCATCAGTGCTTGGCATCTTAGTCAGCACAACCAGTTTGGCTACCTGGTGAATGTAATAACGGTCCTTTAACTCTACTTCTGCAAACCAGACACTACTGTCCACTCCAAGGAACACCCTTGGTTCAAGACTAAAGGCTTCTTGCAGCCCTCTTGTCATGGCTGTAAGCCTTTGACTGGCCAACTTAAGGGTTTTAGGCACTGACAGCCTGCTCCTGCTCCTTATGAGCTGTCTCTTTTTATTGTTGAGTCACTTGATTTCCCCTGTTGCCTGAATATTTACATCCAATAATGCTATTGTTCCTTAAAGCGGACGTGAAACATTAGAACAAATGCTAACGATAAGATAGATGTACATATTTTAAAGCATAATGTTATATATATATATATATAT
>BJFM01002631.1:19923-35182 GCA_016586285.1 Arothron firmamentum
TAGATAGATAGATAGGAACTAGTTCTTACAATGCTTAGCCATAGGTGTGTATCATAGCATAGCCTCTGCAGGGCTGCCAAGATAAAAATAGATATTTAATGGGGACAACCAAGAGTATGATAAAAAAGAACCCCTCCATATGGCACTGCTAACACAGGCCCTATCACCACTGAGAAATGAGGCTCCCTTAGTCACTGGAGAACACTACAGGGCACTGGCAAGCGGCCATCGTGGGTATTGTTTGGGCTCAATGTCAATGCGAGAGCCACGATTTTCAGGCATTTCACAGGCCTGGGTGTTTTCCATCCAGCACCTTTAGGGGAATAAAGTGCTCCTAAGACTCGCTTTCCTGTCATCTTGGTTCTGCAGTGTGAAGACAGTGCAGATCAAAGCAGCTTTCTCTCCCACTGTCAGCCCAGTTTTACCTGCCTAGAAGAAACGTAGCCTCTTAAGCTGTGACCAAAGGAGATTAATGTCCCTTGACAGAAGGATGGCTTGAGGCTAAATAGAGCCTCAAGGCTCATTGTAAACAAGCTAGAGGGATGAGGCAAAAGGAGAGGAAGTGTCATTTAGGTTTCCTTTCATTGTCAGGACGAACAACCTGGCCTCTTTCCCGATTGTGAAAATAAAGGACGAGCAGTGGCGAGATATGGAGAGAAGCCGCGCTGATCACAGAAGACCGATGTAGACCAGGGGCAAGCCCGGGGACAGAGAGGCAGCGGGGCTAATCTGCGCTGGAGGGTCCACATCGCCCCAGAGACGGCAGAGGCACAGCCAAGCCCAACACTGGAAAGAAGATTATATATCTCTCCGAAAATGAGTCACATGGCAGAGATTGAGACATGGATGCTGACAATACAGTAAAGCGGGGAAACAGCGAATGAAACAAACAAAAACCCACGCCCCATCACATTCAAATGACTCTGGGATTGACTGGCGCATACCGCAGCACCTCCAGGAAATCAAATATGCTCTCTGACATTTGTAATTTATCCGCCTTTTTTCCGTTTCGGGGTAAAAACGTCAGTCTCGCACGACAGAGGCAGAAATAATAACAGCAGCGCTAATAGAAAGGAGACGGCCTCGGTGTCGGAGGGCGTGGATTAGCCAAAATGAAAAACATGGGCATGAATATCGGAATTACATTGAAAGACCGACTCGGAATTTGTTTCAATCAGCGGACTTTATTATCAATCTGGAAGGTGTTGATCGCAACCTGTGAACACTTCTCCTTTCGGAAAAAGCGGATGGCCGCGCAAGGCACATCAGCTGTTCTTGCAATATTTCTCAATAAAAGCTAACACCAACCCTGGGAATGGAAAACCTCCCTTGTAGAGGTAAAATCTGGCAAACTGAGATGGATGGTTACAGGTTTTTGTCCTCGCAGCATCTGTGCTCTCAGCTTTTTTATTATTTTTTTTTCTCCTCCATCTCCTTGTGCATTTCAATAAACTGCTCTTAAGCAAGATGCTGCCTTGTGGTCTTATTGGCATGCAGGACGGTGACATGCTCATCTCCGGGATGACCTAGCTCCAATTTACTTACACAATTTGCCTGACATTATTGCCCTTCCCTTGACGCCACGGGCTCGTGGCAAACAGGAGAGTGTGTGATGTGCAGACGTGCACATTAAAACAGAGTAATGGCTCTGCATTTATAGGAATAAAGTTCCTAACGGCCCTCTTTTTACTCAGCAGGAGAACTATAAAAAGCCATCTGCCAGTGATGGAGGAAAAAAGAGAGCAGCAAAGAGAGGTAAAAAGAGTCTTTGAAGGTTGTGGTGATGGGAAAAAAAATACGTGGCTAACTGAGTTAGCAAAAAAAAAAAACAAAAAAAAAACTGCTGCACGAATGGGTTTGCAGCTTCTGTGCAGGACGGTAATCATGATGTTTCCTGAAATGTTAAACGGAGAGAAATTCCATTAAAAACAGCAGGACAAACTAGACTCAGGTTACCGGGTCAGTGAAAGATGTGGATGTAAAATCTAGCAACGCCTCATTCTCAGTGGGACACTCTGAGGGAGACGTTTCACAGAGTTCACAGAATATAGAGGCTAGGAAAACGGCTAGCCTCTAAAGAAACTAGGGCTAGGGTGGGTAACGGAAGGCCACAGTATAAATGATGACGTTTCCTGTCATCAGGAGGGAGCGCTATGCCCGCCTGCGACTGGATAGTGGAACAATAATGGGTGAAACTCGTTTCTGACTCTGCCATGAGGGCTCAATGAGCTGATGACCAATGCAGACCTTTAGACCTTCCTTCAATCCTGAGACATAAAATCTATGGCTGCTTTCTAATTTGGCCCTTCCCGTTGCGTTTGTTGCACATACATTTATACGAGACCGATTTCACCACTACATATTATACTGAACTGTCCGGCTTTATGCTGAAGGCATTAGGATTTCCCCCAAAGTTGTTATTGTGATAAAAAAACAAATGTGTTTCTGTGCAAATGCACCCATGGGAAACGATAGGTTGGAGGCGGGTCGCAAAGAACATAAAAAGAGATGATTTCAAGGGCTACTGAGATGTGCCAGGGGCCAGGTTGGAGTGGATTTCCCCAACGTTACAAGGTAAGCCCTTACCCAGTAGACTGGCTAATTAACTCAATATAGAGCTCAGAGCACACTGCATGGTTGTCATGTTAGCAAAGCAGAGGCCGTGTTACCAGCGGAAAGGGCGTGAGAATTTGTAATGGCATATAAACAATGGCCCGGGGTACAGGTGGTCCGCAGCGCCACAATAAACTCCGTACCGGGGGAGGTGAGCGGCCCAGTGTGTGTTTGGAGACATCATTTGTGCTCACGGAGAATGGCTTTTAAATGTCATGTCAAAGTGCACCGCGAGCATCGCCTCGCTGCATGTTAACCAGCGCACGCGCGCTTTCCCCTGCACACTAAAACAAACGCACATTTGCATGTGGAGAAAAGGCCACGCGAAGAAATGGAGTCGGGAAACTATATATATATATATGTATGTATATGTGTATATGGAGAGAGGCGCCAAAGCACCGACAACATGCTAGCAAGCATGAGGTATGTTTGAAAATGCGGTGCAGCTATGACAGCAGCGATGGCGTAAATGGGGAGCGCACAATGCAAACGCTGCCCAGGTGATAAGAGGAGTCAGCTGCCGAAGGACACGAGAGAAAACATCTGAGTGGTACATTTAATTCATAAGAGAAGAAAAACGCCACAGAAAGAGCTTCAATAAATGCCCTACTACACCTTCACTGGTCAACATCTGTGGGTGTTGCTTTAATGGGATACTTTTTTTCTCATCTAGCATCGTTTGGGCTGCTTCAGTATTGGTCTGTGGGCCTCAAACCAACCCCACCAGGCTAGCCGCCTCACCCGTCCCACGTTCTTCCCATCCCCACTGGGACCTCAATTAAAAACCCTTCTGATGTCGAGGAGCTGACAGTGAAGTGTGATGTGTGAAAGTGATGGAGCCTGTGAGCGCGGTATTAAGATGTCGGAGGAAGAGTGGACTATTGATTTCTTTCAGTTTCTCCTCGCTTTGCCGGCCATCTTTACTGGCTGAACTCAAAGCCGTTTTGTCTGAGTTATTAATTAGCTTTAAAATGAGAGCTGCCTGGTAGATCCTGGGAGTGAAATCACTGCTGGCAGCCATCAGCGACGGAACAGGGGGATCTCAGGTAGCTGATAATGAGGAGAAGGAGACGAGTTCAAAGCAGAGTGACAAGGACAAACAGGGATGAGAACTCAGCGGAGCCATTTAAAAGCAACTTTGCACATTTTTGTTGTCAGGTTTCATTTGTTGCTACCAATGCTGATGTCAAGCTAATGAGAGGGGTGAGCTTGACATTGCACTGCAATTCACCCAAGACCCAGGATAAATACGATTTTAGGCTAGCTTTAATGACCGCAGATGGCGAATGCATCATATCATTCAACTAACATCCAGTTAATGCTAAACCGTCTGCTGTTTAAAGTTATCAGAAAAAAAAAAAAGAAAAAAAAAAAGAGTGGCCTGTCCTGATGTCCCAACTCTGGGCATGTGGCCTGTTAATGAAGAGACATCAACATGGACAATGGTCCACCTCCACCAGTAAAGCCACAGGGTCACTCGGGTCTGGGATTGTGTGGGTGTGGAGGGAGAAGTGCTGACCCTGTGACCCAGGCCCAGATTCAGGTATGAACAGACGGAACACCTCCACAGACTCTCAAGAGGATCCCCGCAAAGTGGCCCTGGCTGAAACACCTCCTGCATTACATCAGCGACATGAAGAACTAGATGATAAATGTCATCCGTGGCGACACCTTTAAACCTTACACGCAGCAGAAGCACTTTCTTTTATAGTCCTGTGTTGTTAATATGTAACAGCTCTGCTGGAAGACGCCCATCTCCATATTTAAAACATGAGCTATTCAGCAACACATATGCGCCATTCAAAGACAAAGACAAACGTGTTCTTTGTAACGAAAATCTGAAAAATTAAAAATGGCCGAATGTCACTGTAGCAGACCTCAAAGCAAAGTTGTAACCAAACATTAGCAAAGAGGCTTCACCTCTTCAGAGCTCCACTGCTTAATATGCCTCACACGGCGCAGAATTACTGGGAGAATCTATAATGATAGAGTTTTTTAAAGACACATATCTGTACGTCTTTGCCTAGGGCTCTCATTATGAGACGGTATTTCTCATTTTCCTTTACTGCCGTCTTTGGTGGCGGCTCAAGAGACTCTCAAAGCATCCGAGCCGAGCTGACTTCAGACGTGGGAGCGGCTAAGCTCCTTCCCATTAGCTCTCCATCGTAAAAAAAAAACAGTCCCAGGGCTGATGTGAGATGCTTAGTTTGGATGCAAAATAAATACAAATATTAAAGGTGCGCTCTTTGTGCTTTTACAGAGGCAAGGTTTAGCACTAATGGTTTCAGCGAAGGTGCACTCTCCTTACTTTTGCTAATTTATGTCTCCGGGCCGAGCTCTGAGAACAAAACACCTGGAATTGAAACAGTTTATATTTTATTTAGGGCATTTCTACGAATATAAACGTGTAAATGTGAGGGGACATCGAAGAGAATGTTTTACTTATGAAGAAATAAAATGGAAATAAAGCACAAATAATCCAGGGAGGACTTGAATATACAAAGAAAAAAAGTGCAGAACCGATATAAGGCTAAGTGAATTATTGGTGGCTGGTAAAGTAACAGCTATGATGCATTATTGCTATTTCAAACATATAACTCTAAATGTAGTGCATCGTTTCTTTCGTTCTTATAGCAATTAGTTTTAGTTTTAGAGTTTTTTTCACAAGAGCTGTTTCAAAGTCAATGTCAAATGGAGCTCCTCACGACTCGCTGCTTAAATACACTTTGTCTGGCACTTTCGAAATACGCAATCTTTGATAGAAATGACCCTGGAAATTTCTCTCCCGCAGGAATTTAGCTAATCGCGGACTCTCGGCGGAAAGCATGGACAGAGACAATGTGAGCCAATGTCAAATGTGAGAGGAAACTTTTACAGACGCAAGACTTTCCATGGAAAATCGTGACCGAAAATAGGCTAGGCGACGCTAGGCTAGTGGCGAAATGGCTTTATCAATCCTGTCCGGCCTTTACAATATGATATAATATTTTCAGATATCACAGAACCTTTTAGAACCGCTGGTTTGATTACGTCACCTTCAAGGAACTTGAAATCAAGACATAGTATCTCACAATGGGATTACTTGGGAGGGTTTTACTAGTGATAGCATGAGACTATTATTAACAACTTTTACCTTCCAGTGTTTTTAGACATGTATGTGGAAAGCTTGATTGTAACCTTAACATAATTTGGCGTTCATTCGATCTGGCGCTCCGTGTTTTCTGTTCAGCTGCACAAGTCTGTAGCAGAGCATCTCCACAGCGGAAGGAATGACCTTGAAGCAGAAGTAACAAAGACTTTGCTCTCTTTTTCTTTCTTCCTTTCTTTCTGTCACATTTCCACAGCATTATGACGCACGCTACCCATCTGCGGATCCGTCCCCCCCGCCCCCGCTCGCCATAAACATGCACGATAAATAAAGGGAAAAAAATCTGGGAGCAGCATTATTTAAAGGCGCTCTTGTAGATCAATGGCAGATTTACAATGTGCAGGATTACAACTTGAATCCTATTTTACTCTGTACCCTTGACAGCTTCCTTTCCTGCTTTTTTGGAGTGCCGGCACTAATTCTTCTCATGGTGCACAATACACAACAGGACACACTCGCTTTCATTCCTGGGTGTAAGTCATCGCTCTGCTGAAGCAGCACGTAGTGCATTTCAAACCTATAACCCGTTACATCATCGTGCCCACGATGTCATCACATTATGTCACATGGCTTCACCGACATGCAGTGAAATGTTGAAATCCACGGACATCAGTTGTCTGCCGGCCCACGGTGTTATTGAGGAAGTGTCTGCAAAGCCCACCACGACACATTCAATTTCTGTCATGCCAAACAAGATAAATTACTGAAAATGGGATGCATATTTTTTTAGAGCTTATAGTACAGAGCCCCACAAATGGAGAGTATCTCCTCCATTATTTATTATGATTTTCCATTATGAATTAGTTACCCCCATTTCCATATTAATTGGATACATATAATTTTGACATCTTGGGAAAGGCACATATTTGCATTTATGCCTAATTAAAATGCATAACTAATAAATATATTACGACTTTTACTAGCAATAACTACAGAGAAAACAGCTTCTTTCAATAGATAGATCAAATAAATGAGGTGTTTTAGCTTAGCTAAGCTAACCTCTACCTGGTTGTTGTCTCCCGTTTATTTAACAGACACATATGAGAGCGGGTGCCACTGGAAACTCACTTTTGAGTTTGTTTTCTTCGGGGGAAGCACCCCGATCACACGCCGATGGTACTCTGAAACACTCCAGGAGGTTTAATGTCAGTGGCTTCAACTGTCTCGCACACACGTCAGTGAAACAAGCCATCACTCTTCATCAGGGCCAGTAAGTGGCTGAAAGCCTAGAGACAGACACATTACACATATGACGGAGCGCCGGACTGTAGCTCACAACCCGTCTCTGCTGGTCGGTACCAGCGTCCGCCGCGGCTACACCGAAAGAGGACGAGAGACAAAATGAATTCACGTATATGTGGGATTTATGTGGTGAGACCAGCAAGACTGTACGAGCTCCGGGGAGAGGGAGCCTGAGCCAGGAAGAAGATGCTAATGCAACCTGAAGGGGATGTGACTCATTGCTGGTCGCTGTCCATTCAAACTTGTATAATAAGGAGTGCCTTAATCACAGTTCAAACTGTGATATTTGACACTGGGCTTTAAGTGAGTGTCTATTAACAGGTGTGTTTTAGCATCCAGTGACTCAGCACAAGCTAATGTCTTTTTTTTTTTTTTTTTAAGTCGAGCTGTCGGTCCAGAGGAAAGTAAGTGAGGCGACGCCTGCGAACTTCTGCCCTCCGGGACGCCGCCACGCTCCCTCCGTCCTCAACTCCGATGTCACACTTTGGAATCAATTGCCGCTTCAAGGAAAAGCGCCACCTATCACCAAAATAAGCTAAATCTCTGAGTGCCTCCTAATTGAATACACATTATGCAGCTAGACAATGCTTTTTGTGTGGAGCCGGAGACTAATTTGGACTGTTTGCATTCTGAGAACAAAGCAATTTACTGAGCTTGCAGACACCCTGGTGCAGGACAATTATTCATGATGTTATCAGCTGTGGCATTTTAACATCAGCAAGACCAGATGGATGACTAAATAATCGAGCTCCAAAGGTGCGCTCTGCTATTTTTTTTTTTTTTTTTTTTTTTTGGTGGCTATTCTCCCAGTGACTCTGAAAAGCTGAAACTAATATGATTTCATATTGTGAAGCCAAGACTCATGCCAGACCTCCCAAAGCCAATCCTTCTTATAGGATTTAGTTGAAACTGTGTGAAATGTACTGCAGGGCTCCGCCGGTCCCAGAGCTCGCACAGAGTCCAACTCAAAATAAACCTGATCAATAACAAAAAAAGGGGGGGCTTTTGTAAGTTTACTGCCCTCATAAATACTGTCCCAAAAAGGAATGCAAGGGAGGAGAGAGAGAAGGAGAGGCAGCAAAAGAGAGAGAGAGCCTGTTCAACCGGAGAGAGGAAAGCATAAAGATGCCCCACTGCTGTTACTAAACGGCTGAAAATGCGTGTGTGTGTGTGTGTGTGTGTGTGTGTGTTTGTGTGTGTGTGTGTGTGTGTGTGTGTGTTAACTCAAAAAAAAGCTGAGACTTTTGATCTTTTTCTTAAACAAACACCAGGCAAAATAGCTTGCAGTTAAGAAGTTCTTTTGGACACGCAGTCAAAAAAAACAATGAGAATTGCAGTAATTGGGCTGGAAAAAGTGAAAAGAATTCTCAACACAGAGGAGCAAAGCTCATTTCATTGATTGTAACATTTTTTTAAAGAGCAGCACAGAAACCTTTACTTTAACTGGGCTTTCTGCTGCGTTGGCCAGGCCTTCCTCTTAAAACATATTTAGATTTTAAAGGCATTGTGAGATAAAGGCTGAATGTACATCAAGAAATAATAATAATTTTAAAAAAAGCTGAGCCATAACTTAAAGAATACAAAAATAAAAATAAAAGGGCAAAACTGTGAATGTGAGCATGACAAATAACACCGGGCAGGCGATTATTCGAGGATAAAATTTTCTAGTGAAGGCGTCTTCCAGCACTGACACCAGCAAGTGGCCATAATTAATAATCCTGATAGAAATGAACGCACTAACAATGGTGCTAGCCGTGGCTACCTGCATTTATTTAGGATTGCCCACATTACCTCATCTGTCTGTTCAGTTGTTTTCCCTGGCTGGTTTCCTGATAACGCAGAGCACACATTCAGCAAGAGTAAGAAGGCCTATTTACGCACTGGACACTAATTAATACAGCACTCCACTGGGGAAGTTGCATGCTTGCTGCTTTACTGACAACAGATTCATTTATACCACTGTTGTGCTCCTCTGAAGGCTCTGCTAATTGCATTTAAATTAGCCCTTGTTCAGCGCACAACAAGGATCAACACAGACGCTGCGAGGAAAATTTTCGGGCAATGGAGAACCCCCAAAGATGACTGATGGGGGATTTGATAAAAAAAGAAAGAACCTCTCGGAGAGAGATAGAAAGAGAGAGAGAGGGGGGGGGGATAGAGGCAGAAACTTTGGAATTATTGCAATTGCACCGCAGCAGTTAGACTAATGAGAGAAACTGTGAGGCAGCAGATCCCTCCATCTCTCTGTTTAGGCCTTTAGCAATAGTACAGCAATCTTCTTCATCCCAAATGTTTCCAAACTGCCAAACAGCCGTTTTGAACAGATTTTAGGGGGATACAATGTGCATCACCATATTCAGAGGAAAGACCTCGAGCGTCTCAGGGAGGTGCACTGGGGGAGTTTTTTAGAAACGAGACAGGGAAAGAATGCAGCGAAAATAAGCGGGGCTGGCAGGTAGCACTTTGGAAGGTGTCAGGATCAAGCTTTGAACACATAACAACAAAGGCAGGGACCGTGGTGAGAGGCGAGCTGGAACGCTTCCTGTGAGCTGAAGCAACTTCTAAGTGTAATAAATAGCCAAGCGGTTTAGCACAGACCATTTACCATTAGCACCCGCATCGGATTCTCCGCCGCAAAAGGTCAATGTTTATACGTCAATTAAAGATGTTTTTTAACCTTGAACGTCGGTTTACGCGCGTGTCACCACCGTAGAGCGGAAAAAAAAAAAAAAAAAAAGCATTCTCTTTGGGGAAATGTGCCCCACAAAATCAGCGTCCACTGTGGAGTAAAGTAAATTGGAAGAGAAAAGACTCTCCGGCAGGAACTGGGTGGATCTCACAGCGAAGTGAGAATGTTTTAGACTGTGGTGCAGAAAACACTGGAGAAAAGGGGAGTGTGATTCTCAGTGACAACGTCTATCCCATGCATATTTATTCCTGTGCAAGGAAGCAAACAGGGTACAAGTGACCCTGTTTATTCCAGCCTTCCATCAAATCGGTTCAGGCAATCTTTGGAAATAGCTGCCGCACGGACGCAGCAGCTGGTAGGTAGCAGAAAAATTAGACCCCTTGGTAATAAACAAAGACTTTCTCTTCTCTTCTGTCATCCTTTGTTTCCCTCATGTGGTGTGGGGATACATTTCTCTCTCTCTCGCTACGCTAGCCAAGTCTCTCTCGTCTACTCTGCCTCCTCTCCTGGACCACTGGATCACAGCAGGCAGATGTTTCGATCGGAATCGACAGACCTCGTAGCCTCCGGAAAACTCATCGCTCACTTGCGTTTAAAAATGGAGAGAAATCTACGCTCGGCGCCATTAAAATTTGAATCCCGTCAGACGCACTTTCAGCCCTGTCCTTCCTAGCGGATCACCTCTCCGCGTCATCCATCAGGTTGATTGCCACCGCTGTGGGGGATTATATTTTCATTGTCCATGTCTTAATTTGTCTGTCTGTTAGTGCCTTTAAGCATAAAATAAATAAATAAATAAAAGTACTAAATGGATTTCAAATAAACTTGGGTAATGAGCCAAAGACAAGACAATTAAATGTCTGCATTGGAGGCTTGTATAAATGGAATTGTGCTTTATATTATGGTGCTTATAAAATGGACGGAAGCGTTCAAGAACTATATGCACAAGAGTTATTCTTTAAACTTTTCTTTACAGATGCTATAGCCATAACTCAAAGCCCATCGCTAATTGGAACAATTACCCTACATGTTCATGCAGCGTTACCATTGTGTGGCGTCGATTATTGAACTAGTCCCTAATGACGAAAACAGTTGCGGATGGGGGAAAAAAAAAGGCCTAATGTTGATCAATATACCGTGTTAAAAGCAATCGTCTGATGGTGTCATACTCCATTCTCGCACATGTTTACGCTGGAAAGCAGAGAGCACGAGGAAGTTTGTGTTAGCGCAGCAAAAACGAAGCCGCGCAACAAATCTGGGAGGTTCTTTCCGCACATCTCCGGGTGATAACGACGCGTGGGCTAATTTCCCTCCATGAGTCTCCTGCCTGTCAGCTCGTGGCGCTACAAGTCTGAGCTCAGCAAACATTTGCTCCTCATCTTGCTTTCTGTCATCCTTCCTTACCCCCCCCCCCCCCACTCCGTTTCTCCTCCCTTTATCTTAAAGCCTCATCTTTCCATCTCCGTTTCTTCGCTGTACAATACGTCTCTATCCTCGCATGGTGTGCCCGTGGTATGACGCTGGGAATTGGCACGGTTCTCGTCGAGAGAGCAGGCAGATGGAGTGGGGGGGGGTAGTGCTGTAAGTGGGTGCTCGATGACAGGTCCTGAATCCCAGCCATTAGACGACCGACTGTAACAATCGAACAGATGAGCTGCGTCGCAAAAACTCAGATAAAAGGAGCAGTAAAATGATGGGACTCCGCCTCTCCGGCTACAAAAAATTCAAAGAACTTATTTTTTAAAGGGGAACAAAGAGGTCAGTGTTGGCTGTGAGACCACAGAGACAGGTGGAGGAGGAGGAGGAGAGAGGCGAGGAGGCGCCCAGACGAGCCACGGTTCATTTGAGGACTGAATCTGCTCCCTTCCATCACTGGTCTGTTCACTAACAGCAGCTGTTCTCTGGTTCTAAGCACTGCTGCCCCATGTAAAATCTATCATGACCCGAGTCCCGTTCCAGGGCTCCACCGATGCACCATCAGGTCCGTGTGTGAAACAAGCATCCCCGAGATGCCTGATGGACAGGATGCGCGTCACACGTGCATGTGATGTTGACACAGCGCGGGTTTTTCCTGGCGTGCTGCTTCAAACGGTGGTGACTGTGGAAGCAGCAGGATAACCTTGGATGGCAGCCTCGCAGCGCACGCCGCTCAGTGTTGGGTAAAGGGATCATTTTCTCCAAATTAACCTTGTCAAACTGCAGTCGGACCGGGGAGGCATTTGGATCGCTCCCGCAATTTCTCAATCAGAGATTTTGGGGCGGTTGTGAAATTTTAAACGCACTTCCCCCTCCCCCCCCCTCCCGTCCCCCGTCTCTCCGCTTCTCTCTTTAGCTCCCTTCACGCCCTGGTCGCTGCTTTGGAATGTTAAGCAGCTTTCGCCCGTTCCCGTAACAGGATGTGCGATGTGGCGTGCTCCTAATTGTGCACAGAACGTGAATGCGTATTTGCCGCATCAACTGGGGCATTGTGCAAGTCTGCTGCTTCCCGGAGAAGAGTTCTGGGTCAGAAATAATTACAGAAGCTGCTAAGCACACACCAGCTGTAAGCATATGCAAATGCGTATTTGTTTCAAACAAGTATTCAGGCACAGGAAAAAAAAAAAAAAAAAAATAGAAATCGGTCTTGGGCCATTATCAGGCTGTGCTGGTGTTTCCAAGGAGCATTTCCTGGTCACGTACACTCCAAACAATCCTCGTTCGGGTGGGAGTTCCCTCATTGGCGGTAGCTTTTGTCAGTCTTTCAGACCTTCTAGAACTGGCCGTGGGCGGAGTAACCTCCTGGAGATCCTCGCCTTCAGATGACACAGGGAAAGCGACCCTGGCAACTCGAGGGAAAGCCAAACTTTTGCTTCCTGATGCTTCAGTTTCAGCCTGGTCTGTACTCAGACGGCGAGGGAACAGGGAACGACGACGGAACATCAGCACATCCATAGATCCATACGTGGTTGAGACCATGGTGCAGCATTGTGGCTGAGCATTACCTGACATTTCATTTATTCATGTTTCAAAGAGCTGAGGTTGCTTTTATCAGATATAAAGGTTTTAACTTATAAATGGCGCAATTACGAATCGGTCTCTGTGGGTTTTCTCCTTATTTAAGCATTTAAGCTTTCCATGGCTCCTCAACCATGAAGCAAGCAAAAAGAATCTGTACTTCTGCTGCCATAAACGAACCACAGGTCATCAGAGACGATAATGTCTTTCATTTTTCAGGATGTCCAGACTTTCAGTTTTCTATTAAACTAAAATGTCTCTGATGGTGAACTGCAGCTGCATCTACCATGCTGATGCGTATTTTATCCAATATATTACTCAAGAGCAACACGGATTTGTCACAAGTGCAGCACTGCCGACATTAAGGTCGGTAAATTTATATGGCAGTTGATATTGTGGTTTTAACAATCACGGTTCCACGATTTGTACCGATAATCGTATGACGAATATCCGTGGTACATGAGTGACGACAAAGCTGATTCTAACAACCGGGGAGCCGGTCTGTAGGGGCAAAATGATGTGACCGAGGCAGAGCGATAAATAATCATTAAATCGTATTTTGTTTCACTTTGATTTGTGTATCCCATGAGGGAAAACATAAAAAATTATATTGCAGCTTTCCAAAATGAGGGGCATCAAAGGTAGGAAAACAATCATATCTATTTCAACCAGACCTCAAACAGCACATCGATCCAGCAAAGGTTAGAGGGTAATAACAGCCACAGACTATTTGAACACCCCCGTCTTACAGTCGTATTTCATTCTTCCTATGTTTAATACCTTCCAGCTCCTTTAATGGTCCCTCTGACTGGTTATCTGCGCTACTTCCAAAGAGTCCGTCCAAGCTGTTAGAAAGGCCACCCTCCCCGAGCACTCCAGTAAGCCATGCTGTTTCCAGACAGCGCAGTCATTTCCCAGCCCAGTGGAGCAGCACATCCTGACCTCTGCCGTGACCTCTGCCTCAACAGCCCAACTTCCAGCACCAGCGCCAGTCTAGGGAGCCGACTCAAGCCACCTCTGCTTATTTATGAGCCATTTCACACGGCGCTGCTCCCATTAGAGGCTCAGCCTTGGCGCGCCGTACAAGTTGCTCCGCGCACTAAACGCAGTCTGCGCAGGAGGGGAGCTCGGCAACGGGCGGGCAGGTTGAGGAGACCGTTAGTTTTATTTCGCCGTTACTATAACAATTAACGCAGATTCAATTCCCCTGAACGTTGCAGTTCAATCCGACCACCCGCGACCTTTCCAATCGCTTTCGTTTCCACTGGCAACGCGTCCAACCTCACATCGCCAAAGTCACTTCATTGTTGGAGGCCGTGAAGACATGTGTCCAGACCAAAACCGCTGCTGAAACTCTGAGTCCTTCCTCCACTCTTCTTAACTAAAGCAGAGAAAATGTGCATACCTTTGTTGTACACACAACAGGTAGTTTGATCACACACTATTTTGCTGTTCTAGGAAACCAATCACTTTGTCTGTTATCTAATGAATTGCCATTTGAGCATCCTGGGGGAAATAACCAAGCCCTACTGCAATTTGATGATGCACAAGACCTGACGGGTTACAGTTATTGAGCCATAATTGGACATTTCCTTTTGCTGGAGGTGAACTGCTAGTGTTAGCGGAAATCGACACAGCCAGACAACGCCAGGAATTTAAAAACAATTAAATAAATAATTAATCATCATTACATTTGGCTGATGGATTGCTTAATTACTTGAGTTTAATAAGATAGTGACCACAGGTGAGTCAAAACGAGATTAGCCCCAGCTGGGGGCATTAGGATCTTGAAGAAGCTAGGCTGTGAACGTTAGCTTGTTTGTTTGTTTGTTGGAGGTTGCAGACTTGACTGAAAGACTCAGAGGACACTTACCAAGACAGAGATCACCCACCTGTGATTGTGACGAACGCGTTGCCTTCTTCGCCCAGGAGCGGATTGATCAGCCTGCAGCTGTAGGTGCTGTTGGGCTCCAGCACCACCGTGAGCACGCTGGTCATGGTGAACAGCCCTTCCTCGTTGGCCACCACTGAATTAGTGATGTTGTCCGTCAGATTGCGCCCGCTCCCGTCCTGCCAAATCACATCGGCCTGAGGATAACCGCCGTAGGCCACGCAAGTCAGGGCCACTTCATCACCTGGACGCAAATTGGATTCAGGCTCCAAAGTCACAACAGGCTTGGAGTAAAAAGCTGAAAAACAGAGGGAGTCCGCATGAAGAGGTGAGGAGAGAGGAGGATTCAGGGAGTAAGAGTAAAAAAAAATAAGCGTTGCATGGCGTGGGTGAGGATGGGGAGAGGATAAGCAGACACAAACTGACATTAGTTACATTCGCTGCAGTGAGAGTCACCCTGGGAACAGTTTGACATGATTCCCATTAAATTCTTAATTATATTTAGGGAGCTTTGCATAACGCAGTGCTCACACACACAGGCAGCAGCATCTGTGGCGCATCCTGATGCTCATCCCTGCGCTCTCACTCTATCTGCAGAGCCACAGCACTGGGCCATTTCCAGCAAGGAAATCAGGTGCAAGGTGCAAGAATGGAAGGTGGGGTAGGGGGGCTGGAAGGAGGG
>BJFM01002631.1:57442-67654 GCA_016586285.1 Arothron firmamentum
GGACCCCGATCCCACTGTTGAGAGAACACCCCCCCACCACCACCACCACCACCACATCAGCACGTCAGGCCACAGTGAGTGGAGCAAGAGTTTAGAGCCAAAGCAAAGCACCACAGTAAGAGAGGCTGGAGGATTCCCAAATCAAAAAAAAGCACAATCACATCGCCCCGGGGTGGGGGTGGGGGTGGGGGTCATGAATGAGTTACACATCAGCAATAATTACCCCCCCCGAATAAATTACAGTCACAGGACAATCATTAAAAGCGGAATTGGGGAAGCTGCTGATCTAGCGGACTGCTCTGACCCATGCATCCTAAGGCATTAGCGTCTTGCTGACATCACGTCTCCATGACTACACATACAACTGCTGATCTGGAAAAAAAATAAAACAAACAAACAAAAATCAAAATGCATACATATATACTGTATATCTGCAGGTAACCACATTTCCAAAGCGTATTCCTAAAAATAGTGACGCGGTTTGCAAAGAAGCGGGAGCGTCATCGGGAGGCCGGGTCGATGGCGGCGGTCCCACCGTACCTATTGATCCGCAGACGGGCGAACCAAATCGATTTTCTGAGGTAGACAATGCAGGCATATTTCATCCTCCTGATGTGAATCCGTTCTAAACAGGGGCGGCGGGGGCTAATTTGGTCCGCTCGGACGGGCTCGGGTCTCCGGGCCTCTGCCGGCTCCCGGCGCGGCCCATCCATCACGCGCTCCCTACATGTCTCACCACGATGGCACTCACAACCGTCGCTCATACGACGCGCCCACTCGGTGATGGATAGCAGACAGCATGCGCGATGACAAGATGGAGAGATCAGTCCGGGCTCCTGGCGCTGTGGGTTCGCTTGCTCGGCTGGGGGACGTTGATTCGCGCTAGAGCGGTTCGTTCCGCGCGCTCGCCGCGGACGACGTCCCTCGCCAGGCCTGCTGAGGGCGGCTTCCCGAACACGACGCGTGCGCCGTCTCCACGTCCCCTCACAAACAATTCGGGGAAAACCGAGCTGAACCGAAAGACGAAAAAAGACAGGTGTCATGACGCAGCTAGCGGAGACGGCAAAGGGCGGGCGGGTCCACCCCGGGGGCCGCGGCGGCGGCGGCGGCGCTGTACCTTCGGGTTTCTTCCTCTTTTAAGTGCTCAGGGGAATTCGGCTGCGGGACCAATGAAATGACGCGGGCGTCCTGTCATAAATAAAACAAAATACAACAACTGAGTCTGTGTGTAGACAACGGTCATGCGGCCGGCCTGGACGTCGGTCGGTCGGTCGGTCGGTCGGTCGGTCGGCCGGCGAGGTGAGGTGAGGTGAGGTGAGTCGGGATCAGCAGTTTGAGGACGTCACTGTTCGTCTGCCCATGAGCCTTGCGGGGGACGTCAGGGAGGCCAGCGAGCGCCGGAGGGAGCCCGGCGCACTATAGTGTCCTGATGGCCACGGGGTAGAGCAGGGACATGTGTTCGGCTCCCTTGATGGGCAGCTTGCAGCTGGAGTAGAAATGGATGATCTCGGGCACGCTGTCAAACGGGCAGCTGTTCTGGCCCAGGATGTACTTGTTCTCCTTCGTCCGCGACAGCTTCATGTGCATGAAGCCCTGGCTGCTCCTGAGGACACAAGGAAACACCGGGTTTGTAGATGAAACATTCTTTCGGAGGAGGTCCACCTGGGTGACGTTACAAAAAAACTACAACAAAGACCGAATGAGCCCTCAGAATAAACCACTTCATCTCTTCAAAATAGAAAACGAATGTACGGAGAGTGATAACTGACGGACCAATAAGCACGAGCAAGAGGCTGACGGAATACTGGAGATTGGTTTTAGTTATTCTAGCAGGTTCTGCCACCATTGAAACAACCGGTTCTTTACACCAGGAGTGGGCAACTATTTAGCCTGAAGGGCTACATTGGGTTTTAGATCTTGATGAAGGGGCCGGCCAGGTGATGCAGGAGACTAACCCCCCAATGAGGATCGGAGGTTAGCTAAAAAACCTGCTTGATGGGCTATTGACTGAAAAAATATTTTAATGAACCTGCAAACTGGTCCAACTAGAGATGGATGAAGCTCCAAATGATGTTTGGCCCCACCTTCTTGAGAGAACATCTTAGCATGCTAGGTGAAGGGGGGGGTCTGAACTTATTTCTAACCAATCAAGCTGCCAACAGTCTTAATTCGTCTTTTGAAGAAATGATTTTGAATGCTCTGTGGGCCGGATCAAAAAGTTCATCGGGCCACACGTGGCCCCCGGGCCTTAGTTTGCCCACCTCTGCCTTACACGAAAGTCCTTCAGAGCCGGTGATTAATAATGCATTTTTCTATTACGGCCCCCAGAGGTCAGCGTTTCTCACCGAGCTTCTCGGAGAGAACCTGCCTGATGTATAATTGACTTCTGGCTCCAGTTAGTGTTATCCGAGCTGAGCGTTGTCAGGATGCTTGCAGCCGGATCCTGGTGAGGAGCCAGCCTACGATGTCGTCGTGATTGACAATATGGAACCATTAGCGAAACAGAGCCGCTTGTCTCGCTCGTGTGGACTCCGCAACCAGAACCATCCATCACAATGCTTCCTTCCATCCCATGTCGCAGGTTTGCTCCAGTTAACGCAAAGCTCCCTGCTGTAAATACAAGCCCTCGTTTGCAGATGTGCTCATTATCGGTGATGGACAGATGGGACTGAAACCAATCTTTAATTATCCAGTCGTTGCATGCATGAGGAATGGAGACTGTAGAGAAGCAGCGCTAGCGGCGTGCAAAATGAATCTAAGGATGTTCAGGGTTCAACAGAGGGGCACGTAACCTAAAAAAAAAAAAAAAAAAAGCAGAGATTCATATCCTCCCCGATTGCGCGACGCCTAATTTAGATGAGAGGAATTTGATTAGAGGGGAGCAGCGCAGCTCTGCCTGGCCGCGGCGTCTTCAGATCTAACCTTCTAACACACTTGCAGGAAGTCTCAGTCTAGGAAATCCTCGCCCGCAAAGTGCTTTGGTGAGGTGCTGGGAGATAGGCGTTAGGTTACGCCGAGCCGGGTTTTAAAGAGGCCGACGCATCGATAGCATCGCTTTTTAGATCCCCAGCTGATTATCCAGGCAGCTCTCAGGGCCGCTGATCGTCTTACAGCCACGTGGAGCCAGAAACCAGGACGGCAGGGCCGCGCGGAGCGCATGGTGCAACAATAAATACGGGGAGATTCTGGAGAAGACGGGCCTTTGCAACATTATCTCATCCTCTCTGCTGCTGTCTAATCAGGATTAAGCTCACTGGGGAGCGCTCCTCTCCTCTTCATGGAGGTTTGCGACTCTGCTTTAAAGGCTCGGAACAGGAACGGCAGGAATCGCGGCCTATGGTCTCACCGCTGTGCATCGGTGGCGCAAAGCTGGGCACAGAATCGCCTGAGATGTCAGTTTGTGCTGAAACGCTGCCTGCAGACGACGGGCTGGGGCCGGATTCCTCAGTAAAGACGGGGAGATTTCATACGCTGAAGAGCTGAAAATCAATCCATCAATATCACGTCACTGTTCTGCAAAATCGGTATTCAGAAACTCTAAAACGGTCTCTGAAGACTCCGTTTCACTGTCAAACGTCTCTTTACCTTTCATCCCGCTGCTGTGGAATTGAATACGTGTTTTTTTGTGTTTTTTTTAGAGGAAACCTGCTGTGCAGGGCTCTGCTGTGAAAGGAGACATCAGGATCTCTGCACGGAAAGACTGGGGAAGACTTTTAGACGTCTCAGAAACCTGGAAGGGTTCTCTCCACTGACAGCAAAGCGGAGCGAAAAGGAGGGTCGGGGTTAGGGGGCAAAACCAGCCTGAAAACGGCTCGCCGAGGCCGGGCCATTCTGAGACTCCGCTTCTCGCCGTCTGTCTTGATCAATAATGCAACACACACACACACACGCGTGCGCGCACACACAGGTGCCTCATGGCCTTATACATTTTTTAGCATCTGACGACACGGCCCGTCTTCACCTCGGGCTCCTATTCTTTTTTGCCGGCAGCGGGGGGCAGGCGGGTTCATGTGAACGGGCTGAACTCAGAGTTAACCCCTGCCTGGAGGGCACGGGGGGGGTGGGGGGGGCTGTCATTCATGCGAATCGGCCCGCGTGTTTTCACCTGGTGCAAAACAAGGTTGGGTTCTGTTCCAGAATCCACCAAAGGCCTGATAAGATCTGACTGTTTATACAAACACAAGAACAAAGCTTGAGGAAGAATGCGGGTTTATGTTTCCAACACATTTACTGGCTGCATTAACATGAACTGTGGCACAATGACAGTAATGGGGAAAACGAGTCACGGGAAACAGCTATTACGTTTAATTTGATCACTGTGATCCGTGCTCTGTCTGGTCCAGAGAGCTTCACACATCGGAAGCTTCAGCCTCTTCGACAGAGGCGCAGCACAGGAACAAGAATCTGCCTCTTGGACTCAGGATCTAGCCACGTTATCTGACAGTTCTGGAGCGACTTTATTCCCCGCCTCTGAAAGTGATCTGAAAATGAACTGGGCTGTCAAAGCCTTGGAACCGCACCGAGTTGACGGCAGACTTCTTAGAACAAACTCCAAAATACAAGTTTCATTCCAACGCGTGTAAGAAAGCAGCAAGAAAGTGTGAGATGACCAATTACACAAGTCTTAATATTAGTACAGAGATGTCAACTGAGCAGATGCTTAGATCTACAGCAATAAAAGTGTTTGGTATTGCTACATACATTACTACTATGTACAGAAACACCGTCTTCAACTCAGGTTTAGCTGCTGTGAGCAGAGAATTAGAGGCTACGTCCAACCTTCTGCTGGCCACCCAAAACAATTCTGACAAAGGTCAGGGCCGAACTTAACCACAGGCTGTTGTTCTAAAATATCAAATGTCTGCTTTAGTTATGTCTCACGTCAGTTTTTTTTTTGAGTATGGTTTTAACCATCACGTCGGTCGTCATACGTTGGCGTTCACACACTGATGTTTCTGTGTGCGTATCTAACATCAAAGCCACCATGAACGCCATTTGTCGGACAGAAAAGGCAGCGGTCACCCAAACAGGAGCGGATAATCATCCACTGAGGCAGCACGTTGTTCCGCTAGAGGAACAAGATTAAAATTAGGGCAGGGGATAACATCACGGTCCCCTGCCAAGGTGGGTTAGCCTTCAGCAACGCAAGCTAATCTTGTCTTTTAAAATATTAGAGTTTCATTTCTTTTGAAGGTCATCTAGGATTTGCAGAGGTTTCTTTAATGTTGGCTTTGAGTCTGCCTTGAAATGTTAATTGGACCGTTGAGGGGAAAAAAAAATTAAAATCTTTCTACAGTAATCTCCCAAAGATGATGTGCAAATTTTTGGACATGATTGAAGTTCTTAGATTAAAAAAAAAAAAAAAAAAAAAAAAAAAAAAACCCTCAAAGGGCCTTAAACACACACACAGGCTCCTGTGAGAAGAATGGGATGTGACTGCACAAGCTGAAGTAACCTTAGCCAAATGTCAGACTAAACAAATCAGAGCGACTCCTGGAAACCCTCTGGACACGGCAGGGATCAGGGGTCTCTGATGAAGGGCAGCATTAGCTTCTTTGCGCGTAAATCAGAACATCACGTGTGCTGACAGTGTCAGAGGTGTCGGAAGAGGGACAGGGAGGATGTAGGTGAGAGACAGAGGTCTGAAAGGTGGAAATTATTACCATATTTTAAGGTAAAATCAGCATTTCTGGGGCACAGGTACATAGGTAACGGGTTTGTCTAGCTTTAGGTTAGGTCTCTGTCAGACACTGCGCATGCCTGACACACATAACTGCTGACACTTGTTCTCTGTTGGAATTACAGAAAATATTTATATATTTACCTTGAACAGACACTCAATCTTTACATCTCTGACACTTTGACAGGCTAAATCATATGGAGACATCGCAATTACTCTCCCAATTAGCTGTCATGCGCAATTTTGTGTCTGATGATGCTAGCCTTGGCATGTGACGTGTGGGAAAAAAAAAAAAAAAAGAAGTGCTCTCCTTACTTGAGGGAGAGGGAGTAGTCGTTCTTGCTGGTCTCGCTGTTTCTGACCAGGTAGCTAGCCTCTTTGCACAGCCTGAGCAGGGACTCTGCATCCGTCCGGCTGATCGCGCCGTGGTACCAGCTGCAGCCGCCATCGGGGAAAGGAGGCAAGGGAGAGAGCAATACAGTCAGTCAGTCAGCCAGTCATGCATGTGACTTGAACGCTAAATTACAGTAGAGCAGCACTGAGGTCGCACTCACAACTGGCTCTCCAGAGGCATGGACGGGTCTATGCGCTCAGCCAGCGAGGGGCTGCAGTGCTCCAGCGACGACATTTTGGTGTTAACCAAGCAGCCGCTGGAGTGCCGCTGCAGCGGGCGTGCTTTACCGTCCTTGGTAGGTGACATTCGAGACTTCTCCACGCCGTCAAATTGGACTGTGATCAAAGAAATGCAAGAGATGAAGCAGCGGCTAGCCGAACACGCTGTAGACATTTAAAGAAAGGTCATATTAACACCACACTGTTCTGCATACAAGGCAAAAACTATGATGCTTAACAATATACTGCAGTTGCTGTGGAACGTGCAGTGTTTGAAATATGGACAGAGGAAAGAAAAAAAAACTAAAAATAATCAAGGTTGTGCCATAACAAGCATGCACAAACACGCAGGGTCACCTTTAGCATATTATCCATATGAAGGACACGTGCACGCCGTGGAGCAGCCACAAATCAATCGCACCCCGCTGTGTACACATTCCAGCGAGAGGAGCACATGCGTGCGCAAACTTTCTCCGAACAGCTCGGAACGGCACGTTTGGAGGTCACATACACACGGAAGCACAAAGACACACACATTTTACCCACAGACAAAGCCCCGCCACACACACACACACACACACACACACACAAACACTGCAGCTTAAACATTAAACTGGCTTCTCTGAAACTCTCACGGTCAGCTCTGTGTGTGTGTGTGTGTGTGTGTGTGTGTGTGTGTGTGTGTGTGTGTGTGTGTGTGTGTGTGTGTGTGGGACGTGAGCAGCAGAGCAGAACTAGATAAATGTGCAGGCAATCAACAGAAAGGGATACATTTACTGGTATTTACAACAGCCTGAGAAGGTAAACCATGCAGGGCCACAAGTATGAAGCACTGAACGTTTTAGCCGTTTTCCTCCGTCGTCCATCACTGTACCCGACGTCACATCACACTTGGCTTCGCACAGACCCACTTAGAGCCGCTGGCATGCTACACAAAGAATAGCGGCAATACCTTTATGACAGGCTGTTTAAAGCTTGGACGTATCAAAGCTGAGGGTTTGATGGAAAGACTTAATGTGGTATAAAAGCTCCCAACCACTCCATTAACTAATGGCGCGGCTTGCATACAGGGTTTAATTACCTCGGCTGAGTGCAGCAAGCGCTGTGATTTTCACAAACACGTCGATGGAGATGGAGCTTGCATGGGTACGAGCTGCATTCTAGTCAGAGGATCGCATTACGCTTTACGGACCGCGAGCGCGCAGAATGGTCCGCGGCCCGACTGAGTGTGCGGGCTGACAGAATCAATCAATCAATTCGGGCTACATGGCACGACATCATGTCAACAAATCACCCTGAGCTAGCACAGGCCTAAATGGGGAAACAGGTCAAGTGTGACAATGCAGGAAAAAAAACCTCAATCATCCAATTGTGGATGAAAGTATAATATATAAATATATAATATAACATATACAACAGTATCTGTGCTATCTAGCAGGCCTTTTGCAAAAGTACACGTGATTAAATGTTTCCCCTCGGGACATGGAGCTTCAGCGCTGCAGTTCCACTTCCTACCACCAGGGGCTGCCCTTCACCTCCACTCGAGTGCCTTTTGAACTCTCTGGCCTCTCGCTCGCTGGATTTCCCTACACAAACTCCTGGAACGGATGGTTCTAAGTGACAAACACTGTTGTTATCTTGGCCTCCTCACGTTCCGTCATTAGTTTTGCTTAAAAGTGCAGCAACGCTGCGGAAGCGGCGAAAATCGAACTCTCCAACATCGTGGCTGTGACCGCAGACCTGGGGAAGAACAGGAGCTGCTAACTTTCCCTCCTCGGGGGGCCCGACGCTCAGCAGGCGTCGCTGCGGGCGACCAAATAAAGACCCCACGTCCCATGCAAACGTGCATGTGAGCAGTCCATTCGAACCACGTGCTGGAACTATACTGTCGGTGGGATGAGCACTGTATGTGTAGGGGTGAGAATTTGTTTCCATGGAAACTGGCCAAGGGGACAAGGGAGATGCACATTTGCTCTGCTCATCCCCTCAATGCTGACAGATCACAATACGAAGACAGAGCCCATTTCTCCCTTTCTGTGTGTTTTCTGCTCTTCCTCCACACATCCTGTGTGCCCATCCTCTCACTCCTCCTCCTGACAGTTTCCATTTCATCTTTCCATCCTACCTGCTTTTCAAAGTCTCACTCAGTCGCTTTTTTGTTTCAGGTCAGTCGAGGAGGGAAACAACTGAGAGAAATGGGTCAAATGGGGGAACAGCTGCTCATCTAGAGGGAGAGAAAAAGGGTCGTCCAGCATATTTGCGCCAAGCTCTCCTGGTGTCCTTACGCACCAGGCTGACAAACACGCCGCTCGGGCGGCAGGAGGACGAATGCTGCTATCTCGCTTTTTTTTTTTTTTTTTTCCACAGCCTACATCTCTACTGCCCACTCATCCATCTGCCTGACCTCAGCTTTTCAGGTTCCATCCAGTTTCCCGGTGCCCACGCTAATTCCTGCACTGCCCAAAATTCAGCACAATCAGTGTTTTATACGGCCTTGATCAGGCCCGCTTCCCTTCACCTCCTACAACGGGTCGAGTGGCTATTCTCGGAGGAGCTCACCCCGTCAACCTTTCCTGTCAGAGCAGAGATATGTCTTTTCCTCCCCCCACCACCCCCCCACCAGACTGCAGCGTTCTATGCCCGAAGAGAGCTTTGAAATAATCAAGGGTTATTATTATAAAGGATTCTCCAATCAGGGTCCACATCCGACACGATCTTTAAACTGCCGTACAAATATGCTTTAAAATGACAGTCAGTGAGCCAAATCCATTTCCCTTAAGCTCCCGGGACTACACAGTTTAAAACCTGGCTGACAGAGGAATTAGGAGCAGATTGGTCCAGAGGAGGACAAAAGACCGGCTTAGAAAAGACGAGCGCGTGCGCGTCCACACACAAACAAACTGGCACGGACGCGCGGGGGCATCTGCGCATCTTATCAGCCTTGTTAGTGCGGCAAATGGAATCTGTGTATCAGATTGAACTGTCAGTCAGACGGTGACTGATGGCTTGAAGGTCTGCCCCCTTTCGCACAGGCGCGGCTTCCGCGAGAGAGGTGGAGGAGAAGGACGGCTGGATGCGAGGCGGAGCCGAACGGCTGCAAACAGAGGTTTCTGCCATTAATCAGCCTGGTGTGTTAGAACAGGAAGCACAGAGGGAGGTGAAGGAGATGGGCAGCCTGGGGGGGTAAATATTCAAACAGCAAACCTTTCAAAACGGATCTTTGTTAACGCTCATTTACAAACGGCCCTGCTTTTGAAAAGAATGACTGATCGGAAGGGGCAAAGCGTGCCAGCGTCCACCGTTCTGTGAAGCGAGAAGTGAGCGTTGCACCGAGGAGCAGGTGGGAGATGTTCAACAGCTCTGCATCTCATTAGGATACGCAGCACACTGGAAATGAGGCGCAGCCCGTGCCGCTACCTGGGCCAACAACTGCTTCAGAAGTCGCACACTTTCGTGTTCATTCTAATTCTAGTTTGTTTATTGGGCAAATCCAACGTGATTATTTTTCTTATCACCATTATAGCTGGTATTTTCTTCTTAGAGAGTAAATCTCAATAGTCAAGCCTTCTGAGGTTTCTCAAGTGTGAGTTAGTGAATTTATTCCAAATTAAATGTAGATGGAGTTTCATTTCTTGCATTTCAGGGGAAATGAGGGGTAAAAATATGCTACAAATTGCAATAATTTATCTTAAGAAGATAATTATACTAAAAAAAAAAACCATCCATATAAACAGAAATGTCTACCCTGTCATTTAATCGCAGTTCCAGGGCAGACTAATTATTCTCATATCAAATTTCCGTGTACTGATTTCTAATATCTCTGTGTGTGACTGAGGATTCAGCTTGTATGATGAGGTCAAAGGAGGCCATTGTAACTGTATTCACAGGGGGTCATGGAGGCCATCGCCCCCCCCCCCCCC
>BJFM01002631.1:85389-99484 GCA_016586285.1 Arothron firmamentum
ACACACACACACACACACACACACACACACACACACACAGACGCACGGTTGGTTTTTGGTCAGTTACATGATCACATCTGAGGTCACAGATGATTGGCACAAAATGGACATCCAAACACAAGGCGCATACTGTCAGCTGAAAACCAGACACACACCCATAGATGCATTCTGACAGTCGCCATAACACCCCTCCCTGTCCACCAAGGGAGGGGTGAGGGGACCCGTCCAGCGCGGAGCTGTTAACACACTCCTGCACCTGCTGCCGCCCACCCGGCTGCCCGATTCTTCTCAGAGAGCGCACATGCTAACTGAATTCCACACTGCTGGTGTGGCTGAATTGTTAAATGGTTCCAATGTCAACCACCAGGCCCAGTTGCTCAAGCACAACTCTGGCTCCGGTTCCGTGCTTTTCCTCCAGCGAATCAAACAGGGTTTTACTGAGAGGGTTAGGTAGATAAAGAAAGAGCGCTGGGATGAAGGATTTCTGCCAGCTCCGGCGGAGTGCCAGTGACTTCTGATTTCTGCGGCGTGGGAGTTGTTCTGCGGAGTCAATCTGACAAACGCCAATTCAGAGGAACTAAACAAAAGAGTCCGGGTGGAAATAACACACAGAGTTCTGACTTCATCTTCCTGCTGAGACATAGGAAGCAACCAGGATCCTGTCAGGAAGGGGAGGGGACCGCGTTCTTGCGGTTCACATTCTCTTAAACGTTAGTCTCTCTGTCACACACTCGAGCCAAAAGTCAGCGCGTGAGCTTTTCCTGATTCATTATTGGTCTGGTTGTTTTCTGGGAAGCTGCTCTCTCTCTCTCTCTCCACCGATTCCTGTAAATCACACGGAGGTAGCCGAGGAGCCTCTCAGAAGCACCTTATCATCATGCTCGCTGTGTACTGACATTTTCTGCCGCTGTTGTGCAAATTCTTGTGGACACTCTGTCGAGCATGTGGTGGCGGCAAACTCATCCTCTGCCGGGTAAATGATGGCTGACCTTTCCACTGGCGGTTGGTGGGGCCGGAAGCTCGGCTCGCGAGCCAGCGCCGATAGCACACAGGCAGCAGAACGGCAGATGCGGCTGAGGAAATATCGACAACCCGAAGAGCTCATGAATAAAGATAGAAATGGATGGGAATAGGTGACGCAGTTGTCGGTTTTGTTCCCTTGAATGGCTGTCCGCCTGCATTTGCGGGCCTCGTTAATAACCTTCATTAGGCGCTTGCTCCCCCAGCTCCAGTTCTGATACACTTACAGGGATGGCGTAATGGCTGCAGGACAATTCAATTAGGAGAGCAGCATTTGATCACTATTAAGACTTAAGACTCACATCCTAAAAGCATCATTTATCTCCATCAAGGTCCATCGTATGACAGTGGTAGATTAGGTGTCTGGCAGGTGACATATTGCTTCCAAAAAACTCTGAAAGGAAATTAGATAACCCTTCTGAGAAGCTCCCTCTCTGTCTCCTTCTCCTTCCCTCTCTCTAGAAAAAAAAAGTAGTAGAACAAAAATAAAATGTAATTTGTTGTCTGCATTGTGTTTTACAGGAGAAAGTGAGACAGAAATGAAGGGAGGGATGAAAAAGATGCCAGGAAGTTAGATGGACCGAGGGTGTGAGCGGTCTGTGGTGCCAACTGACCCACTGTTGGCAGGTCTGGCTGCTGGGCCGTCTGCTGCTTTCAACAGCACCCAGGCACAGGAGGGGGATCCTGGGTGGGCTTGGTTGGACAATCCACCATCTGCCATCAGGGCCCAGGTCCATCTACAAACCGCAATCTGAGACGGATCGGGTCAAGCTGTAATTGCCCCGGAGGTCGGAAAAGGAAGAGAAGAACGTGACTGCACAGAAATTGATGGGCAGGTATCAAAAGCCACGTTTGTGTAGCGTAGCCGCCATCGCATGTTCTACATCCGTTGGGAAAGACAGAGCTGCAGCCTCGAATGAGGCCGATCTCCTTCTCTGATCTAAACCTTTTGTTTTCTCTGATGAGAAGGAATCCAATTCAAATACCCACTGGCAAACACGTTTGCACAGGCATGAGCACAAAAGAAAATTATTTAAATAAGAAAGGGGGGAAAAAAAGAGTAGTTCAGCAGGATAGTAAATAACAGTCAAATGTCACGAAAACCCATCTGGCTCAGGTTTCACCGTCACTAGGCCAATGCATTTCAATCTCCTGTTGGTTTAAAGGAGGCACGAAGCATACACATCGGCCTTTAACTTCTATCCCCAGATTCTCCATTGGCCTTTAAAAACTTTTTTTTTTTCAGGGTCAAAGTGCAAACAGAGAAACGCACCAGGGAAGGTCGAAGATATGACAAAATGCACCAATGTAACAGCAAAACGGGGATGAACTTGTACATTTTTTTTTACAATGTCTGTAAAAACCTTTTTGTAGAACACTGAAGTACAGAGTGTGAAAAGAGGCAGTGGACAAGACAATGAATGGCTCCACGTAAAGACAGTAATGCCGACTGAAACTAAGACACCTACACGTGCACCGCAAACGGCTGCTGAGGAGACTCCAGTCACCTGCATCATGGAGGAACGTAAAGTCACATACATGGACGTCAGACTGGACGACCCCGTCCTACATATGCCATTTGACAAAACATATCTGAATGAAAGCTTTAGTGCCGGAACGAGATCATTTTCTCAATGCTTACCGGCGCAACTTGGGCATCTGCATGCTATCCCAGAATGCTGAGCGAGTGCAAATTGCTCTAATGAAGCTATTTCATTACAGGGATGAGCAGTGCTGAATAAACAGGAACGGCGAGGCAGAGCGCTTCATCGAGCCATCTGTGAAACTACTTTGGCAAAGAGTGCTGCTGTGTTTACAGCTCCAGTGGCTGTTGGGAGGACAGAGATGGCTGCTCCTTAGTGCTACAACTTCTAGTGATCCACAAACAAAGCTAATGAACAGCAACGGGTCGGATGAAAGCGGAAAATTTGGAAGTCACCTTAACTATTTGGCTTTCTGTTTGTTTGTTTGTTTGTTTTTGCTTCAAGATAGTATTAGTATTAAATTAAAAACACTGGCCAGTGTCTTTTGGTTAAAAAGGGGGGGGGGGGAAACAAGCTACAAAGTTAACTTTTGCTGACTTTAGGGAGTATACAGGAAGCAGAAAATAGGCCAGGGGCAATTGCAGCATGTTTTAGAGACAGTGAAGACAAATAGGCTGAATGGGAGAGGAAAAATATGTGTGTGTGTGTGTGTGTGTGTGTGTGTGTGTGTGTGTGTGTGTGTGTGTGTGTGTGTGTGTGTGTGTGTGTGTGTGTACACATGTGAGAGAGAGAGAGACTGACAGAGAGAGAGAGAGAGATAAAAGAGAAATAACTGCTTTTACTTCCAGTGATATCTGCACTGTGCATATTCTATTCAGCACTGCAATACAGTACTTCAATTTAATGATTTTTTTTGCAGATCTTTCCTTCTCAGACTGGCAGAGACACAAAGGAATCATTAGAGAACAAACCTGTAGGTCAGGTCTCAGCTGACTTGGCCTAACCTTGAAACGTTACACGTTATACTTGTTCAGTATGAGGCAGATAGGAATGAAAAAGGTAAATTAATATTAATTGCAAATGAAGAGAGTATTAAACAATGAACTCTACATGAAGAGCAAGGTTATTTTTATTAGATAATGTGTATTAAAGTGCAAGTCCCTTTTTTGGTTAACAGTTCATATTAGCAGGTCTAAGGTGCAACCTTGTACGAAAGCTGTGTCCTCCAGTGACCATCCTCACTTCAGTCAAAAAGATGGTAAAAAAAAAAAAATAATTCGCGAATCCGCACTCAGAAGTCATGCTCCACTGATGGGCTCATGCTACAGCAGACTATATCCCTCATCACATAAATGCATCAGTCTGGATCAGCTCATTTCCATCCCAGACTCGTTGCGTGGACACGTCAGAGGAACTTGTCACTTGACATTTATTAAGAGACACTGATTTCCCTCCATTCCTCTATCAGGCTTAACTGACCACCTTTAAATGCCAACGTGCTCCTCCATTAGAAGAAGAACGAGAGAGACAGTGTGTGTGTGTGTGTGTGTGTGTGTGTGTGATGCGCCGGGGTATTAATTAAAGTTATTAGGACTCAATTAATTCAGAATTAACGATAATCTGAACATTGGCACAATACAGAGAAGAGTCTCATCACGTCGTCCCTTCACCAGCGTTACGTGCACATTGTCTGATTTGTGCTAAACATTAAAAATACAATTAAACATGAACCACATGCCCAGCGTGCACTTCGTCCATCTCTCATCTGAGCGATTATCAGATCAACGGTATCCGCTTTTATCAGACCTCTTATCTTGCTGTTTAAGCACAGGCTCGCCCCAGACAGCTGGCGGCGTGCCACATCCCGACTGCAGCCGTCCTCAGTCAGATGATATTAACGGCCTCAATTTTTCATTGAGGAGTGTGATGTTACAGCCATCAACCCATCACACACACACACCCACACACACACACACAAAATGAAGTTTAAGAAAGCAGAACAGTCCCATTATACTTTTCCGTTTGTTTAGCGTTATATTGCCCATGGTACTAGCACATTAAACTACCTCAGCACCGTTGTAAAAGTGATGGTATTTTAATTAAAGGCATCTTGCCTGAAAAGGTTTGTGATGTCAGAATACTGATAAAGGACTAGTGGCTTTGGGGTCTGTTAAAAAGGCATATGTGCATTATGGCCGAGGTCAGTGGAGTGATAACAAATGAAGAATCCTATGTTGGACATTTCAGTGGGACCAAAACTAGGTCTATTCATCAGCATTTTCTTTCAAGTCATACAGAGTCCATATGGCTGTGTATAAAATATTGATCTCAATACATGTGGTGTGTGTGTTCCGTTAGTTCTGAGCTACTGAACCTTCGGCTCACTTCTTTTAACTAACTTCATCTACCTTGTCAGGTTATTCACTCAGGCAGAAAGTGTTCTATCCTGGGGTTTGTTTTTTTTCCAAAGCGTTGAAAAATAAGTCAGAATAACAGTGATTTCCACTGTACTTTCAGTTACACTCCAACAATCTTCTGCGGGATAGCACATCAGAAAACCTTACTTCGCTTCAACGACTTTTATCTCCCTTTTCTATCTCCTTAACAGAGTTCATAGGCATGGCTTGAATGTTATAAGGTCTAACATGAAGAAGTGGGGTGGGTGTAGCTGAATATGATGAAAGTTTCACTGCAATCAAATCATTACCCGCTTCATCATTTATCATCTGCAGTGCTTATTTATTATTAATATGACGGTGACATCACAGTCACATGGGAGCACTGCCCTAATCGTGTTTATCAAGCAGATACATCCGCGAGCTGCTTTCCTACTTCAGACAATCTGATGTTGAATTGCAAGGTCGGGTCAGGGATGTGTGGGACAACCTCAATGAATATCAATCAGCTGTGAACCAGAACTGCCGCCCGGAGCCAAACTGCTACACACCAGCCCAGCTGAAGGTGGGGTGCACCAGCTCACAAAGAGTTTCCACTTCTGAGCTCTCCTGAAATACCGAAGTGTGTATATGGTGATGCAGCTAGCATCTCTGGAATTAAGGTATTAAAACATTTCAACGCCACAATCTTAGATTTAGTGGAACAAGTCATGAAAGTACTGTTCTATTGCCAGCATATCCCACAACACAGGCTGCAATCAGTTGTGTTCCAACTCAGGATAAATCAATCTCCAACATATGAAAGGAAAAGAAATTTCCAAATTTGAAAAAGCCAGCCGTTTCAAATCTAACATATGCTGTGGTCTTTTACAGAATATATATGATCTGTCAAATAGAGAGCCCAAAGAGTATTTATGAATGATGAATAAAAGCGGCTGTTTGTCTGTTTCACATCATCTTTCAGGCAGGCCAGTGTTATGATCCTGGTCTTTGGAATACCGCTTATCTGCTTCAGTTGATCCAATTTGCAAACAGACCAGTCTTTAATTCTGGTGAATTAATGATCAGGATTATGTGCTTGTACAGCTTTACTTCAGCCGCGTTGATAATATTTAGATGTACTCATATTTCACAGCTACGACTGCAACCTCAGCCGCATCCTATATTATGAAAACACTGATAAGCATCATCATCTGTGGAGAGCCAATAACATCGAGAAATCTGATGCTGACAAAGGTCAGAATGAAAGAGGTACTGGGGGTTAAAAAAAGGACAAAAAGCCAAGACAAATACTGATTTCAGAGAAGGCTCGGCTGAACAGACTGATCCATATCAGCACCTGACCTCCCAGGTAGAAGCTCAGCTCTGGACTTGGAAGCCTAAACTTCCTTTGGATTTCAAAGGACTTTGGACTTCATTTGAAATATATTAATAAGAGCAAAGCCTTAAATAAAAGAGCAGCTGTTTTATGTACCAAACAGGCCGAGTTTCTGAAACTAAACTCCAACTGAAAACTGCTACTCCAAGATTAGGTCATGCGGAAACTGGTGAGCGATCGGACTTCCGTTTTCATTTTGTTGGAAGAGTGTGACCCATTTCCTTCATTAACTCCCCTGGACCCTTTTTCTGTTTTTTTCTTTTCTTTTCTTTTCTTGCTACATGTTCATGCTTTCACAGAACAGAGTTCTGAAAAGGAATGGTACTTTTCATTCCGGATCGCCTTTCCAGTTATCGTCATTTGCCTGCCAGGAGGGAAAGTTTATGCAATCCTCTTCAAAACACCAAAGCTGAGTTCCAGCGTGAAAGGAGTGAACACAGACCGGGAGGGAGGGATGGATGGAGCATAGGAAGGGCGACCCTCACAAATGTTTGGCACCATCTGACCCACTGAATGGCTTTCCTTTGTCAGGATACAGAGAGAGTGGGTGGGAGGGAAGCGGCGTGCTTCCGACTCCGCTCGGAGCAGACGCGGTCACTCTGTCGCCACACGCCTCCACACACCTCTCTGAAAATTGTGCAAGGAAGCAAATAAACAAACCACGTCTGACGTTACACACACTTCACCAGGTTGAGAAGCTAAAAAAAAAAAACCATAAGATGTTTGTTTGAAAATAAGGAAAAGCTGGACCGATTAAACCTGCAGAACAACGTTGATTCTGCAAAGGGTGCAGTCTGGGGCTGCTGCAGCGGGCGATGCAGCGCGCTGAGATTCCGGTTAAACTGCTGCGCTTGCTGTGGAGGACCCTTTCGACCAAGCAAAGCTCACGGGTCCAGTTACAGAGACTGCAGCGATGTGCCTAAGAGCCTCACAGGAAAGACGTTAGATCTGAAATGGCATCGCAGATCACCCTGATGCAGATGAGGACAGCTCAGCTAAAAAAAAAAAAATAAATAAAAAAAACCCTGTCCTCCCAATGTTTCTGTGTCTGTCTTTCATGGAAGTCATTTCCGCTGGCCTACTTTGATCATGCACCAGCAGAGAGAACCCTACTGACAATCAATTAACTGCTAGAGAGTTGACCCCTGGTCTGATGTTGCCTCTGCGCAGCAAGGCACTCAATCAGCAGAGGAAAGAAAGGGCCACTCTGGCTTTATATCCCACCTATAAAGGCCGCAGCCTCTTCTATTTCATGCATAATGCACTTACAGTATATAGGCAGGAGGTGAACAGTGTTGGTCCGTTGTCATTCAGGACCACACTGGTTCTGTTGGTTTCAGGATATGAGACGATTATATATATATTTTATTTTGAAAAGATCCTGCTGAGCAAATAAAATAAGGCAAGCTAAGAAGATGCCTAATGGGACTTTGTAATAGGACGTGGGCAAGGAGAAATCTAATGATTGGGTCAAAATGCTTTTGCATCAAGACGTTTTATCGGCGTAATGTCCACGTAAAGAATTGGCCCACTGCACAGTACAGTCATAACAATCCAAAATACGCTGGACGTCTTGATTAACCTAAAAACAGAGATGACACTGACATGCACGAGTAAACACTGAGCAGGTTAATGTCTTTCTAAGACTAAAGTTCCTCATTAGTCACTCCAGTTACCTCTGCATTAGTACATAATATACATTCATGTTATATATAACTATTATTACAGTATTCTTTTTCCATGCTAGCTCTGTTTCTTATTACAAATGACCCTTAATGGGGTGAATAAAGTTTTGTGCCCATTAGCAAAACCATGAGTTCATTTTCAAGTTATCCATCATCTCAATTTGCCTTCACATAGCACACATTTTCTTGGTAATCTCATATTTTAAGTTACCGTAACTGGTGAAACACAACTCTGAAATACTTAAAACAATCTGTGGGGCTCCAAATGCCCAGAATGATTATGATTATTCCAGCCTTGCCTTCCTCTCGTCTGTTTGAAAGCGGCTTTGTTGCTAATGGTCGGCTGGCTGAATTCTGCCTATTAGTAGAGAAGACATTGGAAGCACTCAGCAAAAGGCTGAAAAGAGTTAAGGTCCCTCCAGCCGAACCCAAAGCAGCAAAGGCGTGTTTCCTCAGGGAGAAAGTCAGAAAATGAGAGCATCTGATAATTATAGCCTGCACACGTACATGAGAACACAGGCAGTCACACAGAAAGTAGTGTTGGCTAGAAGTGGCAGTTGAGTGCCCAAAAGCTTTAATTGTGTTTACAAGAACCACATGACAAGGGGTTTGCTGTCAGTCTCTTTCCTCCTTTGATCAGTTTAATCACATTAACTCACTTCATTCCCTCACACTTCTCCGGGATAATCTATGCTAACACACTGCCTGACTAATTACAAACACGCCACAAGCATTGTCCACTGTGTTCTATAGTTATCTACATTTTTGCGCAAATGAGGAAATTATATAAAACTTTTCATGTTGGGAGCAGCGGGACTGTTTTGACTGGTCTATTTGCTGTTTATTTGTTCTATATACGAACCGAGAAGCCATCCAAGGGACACAAAGGCACCAAAACAGAGGGGAGAAGGAGATCAAGCCAAGACTCCCGTGTGCGACGACGAGCTAGCTTGGAGGATACACAGAGGGTTTCCTACAGGGCAACAGTCTGTTCTGAACGGACCAGCTGTTCACTGTTCACTCTGCTGTCTCTAGCACTGCCAAAAAGACGGGCGGAGACACAGCCCCGCCACACTGCGAACGGTGACAAAGCCTGCTTTTACGAGAGATTCCATTCGGAGGTGGCCAACAGGCTCCGGGATAAGTGGAGACACCATATGCTTTAATCAGTGCAGAGCTTCTGCCTTTCTCCTCTGGACACACTCGCCTTCTATTCCACCTCCTGCCTGGGACGAGGCATTGAAAGGCTCGGTGTCTTACCCTGGGCTCACGTGCACGTTCACATCAGCGCCACCTCTGAATCCAGGGTTACCTTGGATGTCCTGCTGATGATATGTGGGCTTGTTAACGAACCACCGAGGAGAAGCTGGAAGGATGGAGCCAAACATCTGTGGTCTTGGTGCAACAGAGGGTCAGCCGCAGGGTTGCGGATTTTAATAGATACCTCTACATTAGCGGATCCAGCAGCATATAGACAAGCCATAAGCACATAATGAAAGACCGAGTTAAACATTCAGTCTAGTAAATGACTTTTCACTGTCTAAGACTGGCAGACTCTTAATGATTTCACCTGTGAACTCACCGTGGTCAAACACCAAAGTGCAAAACTGAAGGACGAACTTTCGTGCCACTGAAGAGAAACAATAAATCCACCGTGATCCCATATTGTTCTAAATAATAGCACTGCCTCGTTCTTTCCAAATAGCAGTGAGCAAAAATCAACGTGCGCAATGCAGTAGTCCAGAGTAAACGGAAAGACTGATAACATTTCGAGGGGAGTAATCAGGATGTAAAGATGTAATTACACTTTAATCTCACTTCCCAGTGAACTCATGGCAGAATCCATTTCTCATCTGTGAGAAATTACACACATCTTAATCCACTTTATAAACTATGTCGAAGAAGTTTGTGTAATTATAGGATTTTCATAGGCGTGAAAATGAATCAAAATGGTACAATTTCAAAATTTTAAAGCTTAATTTTTGTAAACAACCAAACAAACATTGCATATGACACAGACATTTGGCCATATTATCTATTATCTGTATTATTTCAATTAATTGATTACCCTAGAAAACGTGATCAAGTTTTTTCTTTTTTTTTTAAGATTTGCCTTGTTTGTGCAGAGAAACGTGAGCCAAAATACATAGGTCTGCGGGCCTTCATTGCATTGATCAGTCTCTCAACGCCACTGCTGCATCTGCAGTATAATTCACCACCTGCCTGC
This sequence comes from Arothron firmamentum, assembly GCA_016586285.1. Taxonomy (NCBI): domain Eukaryota; kingdom Metazoa; phylum Chordata; class Actinopteri; order Tetraodontiformes; family Tetraodontidae; genus Arothron; species Arothron firmamentum. The sequence continues at coordinate 95,580 of BJFM01002631.1, forward strand.
AAGCGTCTCTGTCACATCTGCTTGAGCTTAATGAGCTTAGATGCTTGATGATGATATTATTAAAGAGAGACATGCAGAAACCAAAAACAGCCACTTATATGCTTTCAGAAGAAATTAACCAGAGCACAGTGTTGATGTAGACATATTGGTATTTTTTTCTGCAAAAATAAATAAATAAACTCGGCTGTTTGTGCAATGTAAGGAACTACTTGGCCTTTTTTTTTTTTTTTTTTTAAAGCGCAGATGTAGCTTCTGGCCTGCCTCTAGTGTTCCTGTGTTAGTCTATTGTGTCTAAAACAGCAACTGGTCCACAGACTGGCTGCACAGGATGGAGGATTTCCTGTGGCTGTCAGTGGGGCCTGGAAAGCGGAAATGTTCCTCGTCAAGCTTTTACGACATAGCAATCACCTCACTTTCACGAGAACCTTCAGGTTTATGGGTGATGGAGTACCTGTTTGACACAGAAACTATAGAAAATACTCTCTGACAGGCCAAACAGGCTTTGACATTAATGCAGAATAAAATGCATGCTGTATGTTGCACTGGACTCCATTATAAATGTTATAGCTTTTATTTGTTGTTACTTACGCAAAAAAAAAAGAAGCTTGAAATGTTGAATATTGCTTTAACTATATTATGAGTTAATCTATAGTGTTGGCTTTGGGTTAGAAATTAGCATACCTTCTTGCTGTGAGGTAACATAGCTGAATGTTCCACACTGAGATAATGGCAGCCACTGGCCTTTCAATAAAACTGAAAAAAAAAGATTATTTAAAACTCAAAAGAAATGTAAGTTGAAAGCTAGGGAAGTTTTCTGTGTGTGTGTGTGTGTGTGTGTGTGTGTGTGTGTGTGTGTGTGTGTGTGTGTGTGTGTGTGTGTGTTGCTTGCTCAGCATCAAGGCTACCATGAAGTGACAGGCTGTCATGTTTATTCAGAGGATGAGTCAGACTGAAGCTGACATGTCTACCCAGTTAAACAAGGACACAAACTTGTTGGATAGCATATCGATGCTATGTTTACATCCCAACCACCAATTCTAAAAACTCAAAGTGGAAATCCAATGTGTCCGTTGCCGCCTATGTGTGTTTGGGAAACAAGCTTGGAGGCCCGCCTGTGCCATTCACCGACACATCAGCTGGAACAACATACGTGGGCCACAACCGTAGCCCTGATGGACACACTGCCCAAATCTAAAGATAGACCTAGGTACCGCAGATTCTGTAGGCTCAGCTCAGACAGTCTGTGCGTTTATCCCTAATGACCAGGTGTCACCATAGTGATGCACGTCTCTCTGGTCACCGTCTGAAGGCAGACTTAAACTGTTCAGGCACAAGAAAGACAACATTTTGCACAGTCATCCTAATGCCGGTGCGACTTAAAGGGATAGTGTCAGAAGCTGGGATAGCACCCACGACAGCTCAGCGTGCAGAGATCTGCATGCACGGTTTCATATCAATGCAGAGGATCAGTATTTTACAGAAGACTGAGTCGAGGGTTCACCACCGCTCCATGCTCTGGACGGAGGTGACCCTGGTAAGCGTGCTGTGAGGTCTAGCGACCCACCTCCCCCAAGGAGCCAGACTCTGGGCTCCAGTCTGGCCCAGTCCCCCCCCTAATCACAATGACCCAACAGTCAATAACGTTCACGAGTCAATTACCCTGGGAGAATTTCTGGCACCACGTGATGCATTGGCTCGCCTTATCCAGGCCAGCAATCCTTCTGACAGCCGAATCATAGACAACTTATTGACTTCGGCAGAAAAGCAAATCTTTACATTAATAATTCACTCAGTCCGTGCCTGCGTATCATCTCCCTCGCTGCCACAGAGTGAGGACACACTGGATGGATGGATGCAAAACGTAACGCCTGAATGGAAATCAACCTTCCTCACTGAACATGCTTATTCTCTTCCCTCTTTGCCCCCCCTCCGATCTCTCATTTGTTTCCCCCATTCTTCTGCGTTTCCCCTCAACCTTTTACCTACTCTAGTCAACTGGTGATAAGCCACAATCTCTTGCCTGCAAACAGATACGTGCGGAACAGAAGAGTTGGAATATACTAATAGAAATTTGAACGTTATTCCAGGTTACTGTTTGAAAATGCCACTATTTTAAAAAATCACTTTATTATATTTTGTTTTTAATATATAGCATGGTCTCTTTTGACCTTCCTGTCCTCACTGTCTTCCATCCAAATGATTTCCTCTTCCTCCATCTCCCTCCTCTCCCGCAGCCTCAATCCCATTTTGCCTTTGCCAGGGGTACCCTGGCGGTGATGGAAAGCCTATTTTCCCACTCTGAGCTGCGGCTCTTAATGAGGCTCCTCAGCCACACACTGCATCGAATTAACAGGCTGCAGCAACCTATTACAACCCGAGCCCACCAGCCGGGCCCCTGGCAAACCACGGCGCCTCACCTCATTGCACTGGCGATTGCAGTTCGTGATTGATAAGATGGAATGCAAACAATGACAGCACAGCTGGAGACAAAGAGAGAAACGCAGAGATGGAATAGGATGGGGAGGGAGTTTAATTCAACTTAAACTTCCTTAACAGTTATATTTTTATTTTATAAAATACCCTTTGCAGACAGTAATTACCCTCTTGATGGAATAAGTAATGAGGGGGATAAAGGTCACAGACTGCCAAGTGAAGAGTTTTTATTTTTAAATGTTTGAGGAAAATTGATTTCGCCACAATAAAATGATTTTTTTTTTTTTTTTTGTTCTTAAAAGCTCTCAATGGTGCATTGAAAAGGAAGGACGGTAATCATCCAGCTGGCTAATTGGGTCTTGAATCTGTGAACACATACTTGACATCTCCTGATAAGGTTATAATCTCCCTTGTGCCTCAAAGGTGCTCGTTCGCTCTCTTAATTAATTAGCCCTCTCAGGTTTAGGCATGGCGTCTCATCGGAACTCTGGAGGAGGACGTGTTTGTCAGAAAGCGCTGCACCGGAGTCAAAATGACTATTCAGACAGCCTGATTCTAATTGAGACACAACAAGCATGTTTGGTGTAACACAAAGATTTTACACAAATGTAAAAAAAAAAAAAAACACAAAAAGAAAAAGAAAACAGTTTGAATCAGACTGCAATAATGGCTGGATTACGCAGAAGAGTGATAACACTGTTTGTCTCTGAAAAACAAACCCAAAGAAGGTCATTCCCGAATAAAATGTCAGCGACAAATTAGTTCCTAGAGAGGGAAAAAAAAACACCCCTGGGTTATTTTACAAGACAACAAGGCTCCTATAAAAGAGCTTAGGCTATAGTCTATCACAGTGGAACCAGGGATGCCTCCCGGCTAGAGTGATAGACCAAAAACCCAGCGAGGCAAAAAGACAGACGCAGGCACAGAGGAAATGAGATTCCATAGGAAATAAATAGACAGACGGAAGTGAAGAGATAGAGGGCAAAAAAGGTAACAGAGAAAAAAGGGAGAAAGCAAAGAAAATGCAAATGCAAGAATACAGTGGAGAGATGGGATGCTTTCTCAAGACTACATCTTTTGCACTGACTCTTCAACCCCATCTACCATGTTGTCAGCAGACTTTCCCAGCTCCATTACTCAGACTTCTAGATACAGCTAACTATTAGCAGGAAAACACACTTTAATAAATATCAGTTACCCTTTCAGCCATATACATACTGGTCATCTGATAAGAATTAGTAATCCACATCAATATTAACTTGTGATGTTGATTCAATAGTTGGCAATGATGAAACCTCCTGAATAAATGTGTCACATTAATGTGTCCTTGACAAGTTAAATCAAAGAAGTATAGTGACATACACACATGACCACAGTCACCAGGATGCCCTGAGCAGCTTTGTGGTGATTTCAGTATATCACATACATATGGCCCAGAGAGTGGATATGTGTTCCCACATCTTTTTTTTTTT
>BJFM01002631.1:114231-129887 GCA_016586285.1 Arothron firmamentum
GGGGTGGGGGGGTGGGGGGGGGGCGGTTATAAGACACTGCCGGTGACTGCAGCGTCGGGGTGAAAGGCCGGGGGAAGACGTCCAGGTTGTGGGGAAAATAAAACCCAGTCCGTTTTTTTTGCTCTGCTCTGTGCAAAATTCAAGAATAATGTGCAGCTATAAGGCAGCATTTGTAATTCCTCAGAAGTAGAACTGACCTGTAGAACTGGATTCGCATCTTGGAAAGAATGAAGTAGCAAAATTAGCAAGACAGAAAAGGCATCAAAGCAAATACAAAGCTTTAGTTGTTATCTCCGTCACTGCAACACATGGTTACATTTTAGGGTGAATGCAATTTAGGCTATGATTTAGGGGTCTATTTGGGTCCCCACAGGTTTGACACAGAAGCATAACTGGCTTTATTCTAACAGTGAAGTGGGCACCTGGAGCTTCTCCCAGCTGGCAGCATTGGGTGGAAACATTTATCACACAGCTAGTAGACAGAGGGAAAAAAAAAAAAAACTGTGTATAGTATTTACACAATGTGCCTTTCTTCTTCATGGCCTTTAGAAAGCAGGGGGGGGGGGAAACTGGAGCACCTGGGGAGAACTGAAGACACAGAAACAGCTTCTCCCCCCAAACAGGGACTCAAACCCCAGGACCTTCTTCTTCTACAAGATTTTTCAATGGCAACGTATCTATTTTTGAATATTTCCTGGAAACACACACACACACACACACACAAACACACACACACAGCCCTCCAGGATCAACACTATAAATGTCTTGGCAAAGATCAAAACAATCATTCCACCTGCAGCCTAATCAATCAAAACGCTGAGCAAGATCTTCAATGGATTCTTGGAGCAGATGCAAAGAAAATAAACACAGAGGATGTGTGTCAATCCGGGTTTGTCTGTTGGCTAAACAACGACTGTTTCTGATCCAACAGCCGCCTTCCAGGGAGAGATAAGCCGGCATCACTGAGTCAAAGAGGCCCGGAGCAACGCGGCAAGCCCGACTTAGATTTGAAGAGCGCTTTCTCAGGTGCAGAGACAGATACTGATGACGTCAGGCCGCGCCTCACGAGGACTGCCAGCGCCCGCCAGCCGGCTCCCCCCTCCCGACGGCTGCTTCTGTTTACATATTTCCTCGCGGAGCCCTTCAAGACTTGCTTGTGTCCTTGAAAGAACTTAGCAGAGCGCAGAGCAGACTGATGAGCTTGGAGACGAGACCTTTAATTAGCTCTCAAGTCAGGATGATAATTGATCATCCCCCACAACTGGCTCCAACACAGAGAGCACGAAAGGGGCCTTGAAAAATCCAAACAAGGAAAACCGAAATAAATTAAGCTTCACAAGTGCATTCAAGGCAGAGCAAAGCCTTCTAGCTCAGAATGGCAGACTACCAGATTCTTTTTTTAAGAAATGCAAACTATTTTACTGCACGTGCCCAACCATTTATCAAGCCTCCGTCTCCATGACGCCCTTGTAAACAGGAGCGGGCTGACGAAAATTCATTTCATGCCACTATTGACATTTCAGGCGTTAGGTTGCTGTGATATAATTAACATTCATGAGTCGAGTAATTAAAATGTCAATAACAACGAGCAGTTCTGTTTGGACTCTTTTGGACTTTCTGCTGAGTGTCCAGTAGTCAACATTTAATCTGTGTGCTCAGAAATACTCTGCTATCACTCTGTCCGGAGCTCCCTCGGACTGTGAAAAAGAAAGTGTAAAGCTGTCTTGACCTGAACTTTTACCAAACAGCAACCCACAGTGTGGACTTCGCACGCCAAGCTGAAGACAAACTGCACACGACGGGCCTCCCGCGGCGAAAAAAGCGGCTCCGTAATGGAACAATCCCACCTGAAAGGAATTCTAAAATCACCTGGAGAGTCCTTGAAAAAAGAATTTACAATTGCAATAGCCGGCAAAACGTTTTTCCACGTTATAAAACCTCCTTGATTACTAAGATGAGATCATTATGGCCGATTCTTTTCTCCTGAAGGGTTTAGACTAAAAAATATCAACATGATTGTGAACTTGGAAGGAAACGGGGACTTGATATGCGTGTTCATGTGCTAACTATACACCCAGAAAGTGGGTCTGGGGAAATGCATTCTGCAACTCTCTTTGACAGATTTTAGCTCCAAATCATGAGGGAGGAAAAAGGTTTTGCCAAAAAGGAAATTAGAGAAAATTTTCAAACATCAGAGTCATGGTTGTACACAGAAAGGTTAATGATAAATTAACCTGCAAAGTGAATGGACATCCATACTGGGTGGTGTCATCATACTGAGGATATGATAGCACTTAGAAACTAAGTGCAGTTTTATAGGCGAGTAAAGGCAAATAAAACTGCAACAGTCAAAAGATCCTTGTGTCCATGATGATAGTGTAGACACTGATAATCTGAAAACGTATTTCGACAAAGTGATTCATCACTTGGATTGCGCTCAGAACAGGGCTCAGGTACTGATGACCCAACTCTGACTTGGATTCAAACACTGGGGACACGACTACCTTCTCTCAAAGCCAACCAGACGTCCGTGCTGATTTACAGTAGCCTGCCCTTCACACTGCTAGGTGTGGGGTAGTTAAACAGCATTACACACTCATCTGTCTGTCCATTAAAGCCATGTGTGCACATGTATCCCAGAGAGGGAGAGATCTAAATAAGCCTCAATTAAAATGAGACGGCCATAATCTGTTTAATCAGCTTGAGCAGATGCTGAGGCTGGGCCAGGATTGTCAATTCTGGTTTCCTGCCTATTTTAGTGATCATACATGCCCGGTTATGAAACCTGTATACACAGATCAGGAGGGCAAACGGAATTTTGGTAAAATAATGACACGGGAGATGGTTTTATAAGCTTGGTGTGATCCCTGATCCCCGCAATGCGGGCATGCGGGGTTATGCCGATGACAATCTCGAGTGATGTTTGCTGCGACCAAAACTGTGGAAGAAAAAAAAAAAAATCACACTTTTTATTCACACAACACCAAAAAGATGCAGGCACCGCAATCTAAATATAGGCGCTGAACCAAAACCAGCCTGTCACAAAGACAGGTGCAAAAGCAAACAGGAGGGAAGGTGGCGAGGGAAGTAACAAGATGACCACATGGCCAGCTCTCAACACAGTGTGAGGTGCACAGTCGCACACGGTGTGTGTGTTTTTCACCGAGCATTCATTCAGCCAGCGCTTCAAGACATTCCTCAGTGGAATGAGACTCATCACCGTACACGTCCTCAACGCCGCTGACTCCAACATCTCAGGTTTCTCTAAATGAACCCAGTGAATGTGAGTTCCCGGGCAGCCGATCATGACAGCCTGCTCCAAGAGGCAGCCTGACAAGTGCCGTCTCCACACACACTTAAGCCCGACAATTGTGCAATCCTTTCTGCGTGCTGGGTATGACTCCAAGGGGTAGAAAAAGAAAAAGAAAAAGAAAAGTTCAGTCAAAGGCACACTAAATTATGCCCACGCTGCCGGACACACATTTCAGGAGTTTGTCAGGGAGTTTACTGGCACAGAGGTGATTTTTTTTTTTTTTTTTTTTTTTTTTTTCCCAGTGTGGAGGCATGCGTGCTGCTGCTGGTTGTGTGTGTGTGTGCACAGATCACACTGCTTATGTGTGCACTCCCTGCAGTGCAGGTTAGTTATTAGGCTGAGGCGGATGTCGCAACTCTGTGGACAGACGCCGCTCGGCTGTGATAACAAGTTCTGCCGGTTATAACGATTCATTCCCGAAAGGTGCTCCAAAAAGCGCTCCATTTAAAGACCGTCTTTAAGTTTCAGTTCAAACCCCCCTGACGGATCGGGGTTACACCTACTTACTTCTAACGTGGATGGCGACTTTTCAATATTTGAACTAGCTGCAGTCGGAAATATCACCCACCTTCTCCTTGTTGTCGTGGTCTGACGGAGGTGAAGTCGGAGATTTAACACTTCCGACAGCGACAGCCTGGGTGACCGTGACACCTCCGCCCGGAGTTGGGCTGCTCTTTTCGATAGTTTCCACCTTGATAAGTCTGTGTTTCGGGGACACGTACTTGATATCCGGCGAGCCCACCGTGTTCAAACTCGAACCGAAGGAGATATTCCCACCTGGAGTGTACGGGTCCTCGAAATCCAGCTCCTTTTGGAGTTTGTAAGCAGCGAGGATGTCCGGCTGAGCCGGGCTGGGGAACGTGGCTCCGGAGCTGGCCTGCGTGCTGGGCACGCTGGTGTGACAGTGTCTGTAGTCCGGTTTCGGAGGCGCCGGAGGGCTCGCTTTGGTAGTTTTGAATCCTAGGTGCTCCTTGAACCACTTGGCCATGCTTCCAGTGCATCGCTCTCAAGTCGGTGAATGTTAGTTTAAGTTCCACCTTTCCTGCCAGCGGAGCCCGAGTGTGTTCGTCAGAGTGGGGATCCTCGGGTGACCCACGGCCAGCCGACCCGCGTGCGAGCGTGTCGCCAGTCTCGTGCGACTGTGTGGTTCCGGTAAGGGGGGCGGGGGGGTGGGGGGGAAGAGAAGAAGGCGCGCGGACGCAGACAGGCACTTCTGGTCTGCGCTGCCGCAAGTGACAGTCGGCAGTCGGCTGTTCTCCACGTCAGGTTTTCACAAACATACGAGCGCTTGTGCAAGAACACACGCCCCCCTACACACACACACACACACACACACACACACACACACACACACACACACACACACACACACACACACACACACACACGAACCTGTCCTCCCTACCTGAGAACATTCACTGCCACCTACCGGACTTGTGAAACTCCACTCCTGCTCACTACTGGAATAAACTCCATACAGATAGTATAGATTTTTTTTTTTAAATGGAAAAAGAGAGAAATGGTGCGTGACCTGTATAAACATGAACTTCAAGGAAATTCGGATTTAAAATAAAAGGACGCTGGTAGACAGGTGTTTGTGCCTACCATATAAAGACTTCATTTCTGCATGGCTTGTTTGTCTTTCATTTTACAAAACCGACAGAACTACACTGAACAAAAATTTCACTCTTTACATCCCATCTGCTCTCCACCAATAAGACTCAAGGGTAAATGGTCCTTTGTTCATTCTCTGTGTTCATTCTCTCTCTCTCTCTTTGCTCTCTGTCCAGATGGCCCCTACAGAGATAGTTTTAATTGCAAATTGCACTCCAAATGACCAGTGGATGTGGCTGCACGGAGTCTATTAACACTACTCTTCATTACATTAACCCCCGAGAAGAGGAGGTGCCCTGCTCAAACCTGTACCAGTAAACATTTCTCTCCAAAGTGTCTTTAAATCTTTTTTACACCGAGTCATGGGTTCACATGCTAAACAATAATTGCTTTTGTGATCAGAGGACAGATGAAAATCCCATTTACCCTCCCAGAGACATGCTCCAGCAACGCTCTGCATTACCAGGAATCATTGCAGTAGTGCACCGGGCTGTTATGAAGCCATATTTCTTTTTAATAATGCCACACACTGAGAGTTTTGAGGGAGTGACATTGCACAGATCAGAGTTTAACCCTGGTAAACTCTTTGAGAGAAAAATTCAATGCTTTAAAATTCAAAACAAATTCTACTATTTCTGCCCAGCCCCGAACCTAGGTCACAAACGGAGAAACTTGAACAGCGCAATTACCGTGCACTATATACAAATAACAAAAGGACTTTAATATGTCTTGGGAAAGTAAAATAAAAGTGTGGTTCCTCTTTTAATAGCAGTGCTGCTGATTTCTGCTGCCAATTCTGGGAAACACAGTCCCAGTCTGATTCTGGCTCCCACTTTACAGCACATATTAAGGCTCTGTAACAGCCACAGCTGCTGCACTGTGCTCTGCTGCTGCACTGCCTCTAGCCGCAAAGGATGACATACTGTATACATATTACAGGTGCAAATTTTAGCCTGTCTCACTAAGATATGAGATTATCTGCAGTGTGTCACTTCGGTCACTCAGTTTGACTCAATGACATTGCTGTTATAGCACTGCTACAAATGAATTTATCTCTGTCCTTCAGCTGCCATCACTGACACATTTTTAAAATGCAAATCCTGTAATCCAGAACCTCATAGGATACAAATAGTCTGTTAAGTAGCAGAGAAAGGCAGATTGCTTGCCCGGGAAAAATTTATGTTGCAATGTATAGTGTCAAACGGAAAATAGCTATGTATTAACATCCGGTTCTGAGTCTCCCATGAAGACGAAATAGTCTGAAAAACCCAGGATGATGGGTATATACCATTCAGGTAGCATTTCCTGAACGTATGACAGCTGAATGACAGCTTTGCTTCTCTATAGGTGAAAATTTAATGCCTTCAGCATATGCAGCTCAAATATTTGACATCTTCTTCAAGAAGCATCACTATTTTTTAATCTGTTTGCTCAGGGCTTACTTGAGCGCTGCTGGATATGATTTGACATCTGCAGGTAGCAGGGGCTGAAAAGACAGAAGAAAGTGTTGTGATATATTGAGTTTATATAGAGGAGTAAAAAGTTAGATTTTCTCATCAAGACATAAGATGCATTTATTTGATTATCAAGTCTTTAGACATTAATATGTGTGAAGTTATTGGATGCTCTATAATGCATAGTCACTTTTGATTCGGGGGTAAACAAGCTAAAAAGAAAAAATGAAACAATATACTGTCTTGTTCTTTCTTTTATTTTCAGTATGGTATATTTCTTTAAGATACTCAATAAAGCCTCCAAATCTGATGTAAAATATTTTTATACAGTTGACATAGAAACCCTTGAAAAAGATGAAAGGATGAACTTGGAAGAAACTCTGACTTAATGTCATTTTACTGGCCTTGCGGTAATTAAAAAAAAAGAAAAAAAAACTTGGACAAACTATATATATTTACACACAATCCTGTTGGGCAGAAATATGCACCACATTTTAAACACAGTATGTATTATCCATCTGAAATTTCCATGCGTTTCCAATTTTACTCTCCCGAATCGTCAGAGTATAGCTTTAAATGGTGCTCCTCTTTCCTCATCAATTATTTATCCAAGCATTAATACCTTCTCTGGTAAACATGAAGTACGTCCACAGTCCAGAGTCTCCATGGAAATGAGCTAAAGTGATTTAAGGCAGCTGTTTGTCATTCAAAGCCAACCCTGTGAAGCTTGTGCATATATATATATATATATATTTTTGCATCGCTGTGTTATTTCATCAGCTACTTCTTGATTTGCTTCTCGGTGGACCAGGGGGACATTTGTGAAGGTGTAACCGTGACCTGTCTGTCAACAGTGCTATCGCCAAGGTCCTCGAGCTCAGAAATCAATAATTAATCGGACAAGTCCCGCTGGAAAACTCGTATGGCAGAGTGAGACATGCATCATGCATGGAGCACACAGGGGATGCAGCGGGCAAGGCTGATAAACAGGAAGCACTTTTAACCAAACTTACTCCACATCAGTTAATCCCCCATCTATTAGTTCTGTGGTGCTCATATTCTGAAGTGACTCAGCCAGTGTTGGACAGAACACGTTTGGGGCGGAATAATGAGCATCAACACTGTTCAGCAGAGTAAAGGGCCGACGACGCTGCCTGTGACCCAGTGTTCATGAGCATGATAAAGTAATGAGGGGGGGGGGGGGGGGGNNNNGGGGGGGGGGTTTGCGCAGTAAAAACCCTTTATTAAATGGTCTCCTGCCTATTATCTACACGTGTTCCTCATGATGGCATTTATGGAAATAATGAGCGTGAACGCCTCTTGCTTTAAATATTCCATTACTGTGTTATTCATCAGGTGGGCAAAGGCTCACCAGCGTAAAAACAGAAAGGTGGAAGGATTTGTTTAGAAAGCTGTGTTTCTCCATAAGGTCCCTGGAGTTCTTCATTCCTGCAGGCGTTATGGTCTCACCTGCCTGTCAAGCACAGCATAAAAATCAGCTTCTTTACTGACTGTTTAGGGTTTCCCCCCCAAATGTGTGGCTGTTGCCTTTCCTTAAAACTCAGCACTTCAGGGATGAAGTGTATTAAATGGGAGTCACCACTGTGAAGGAGGACAAGGACAGATTACTAATCTGATTTATGTGTGTGGTCTGTCTGGCTGCAGGTGTGCATACAGAGGGGCTGAATGTGCAATCACCATTTTATTACAGATGTTGATGGCCCCACTGGAAACAGGTGCAGTATATGGCAGTGAAATGAAGCCTGACCTCCGCTGAAAGAAGATCTATGTGCATGTCTCTGAAAGTTCTTTGTGGGTCAAAGAACTCATTAAAACAACCTTTCTTTCCTCACTGAGTGGGAAAAAAAAAAAATCTCTCCAAGGAGAGAAATCCAGTGTTTGTGTGGTCGAATGCGTTTTAGCAGGGAACCAGTGCTGCCTTTCGATCAATTCTATTGATATTCCTGTTAAGAGCTGCGTCGATAGCAAAGACACTCGAGGTCCTAAGATTTCAACACATGCAACTACATAATTTCAATACTGGAACAGATAAAAATACAAAAAAACCCAAAAAAAACCCAACATAGAGACAGGGCCGAAAACTAAGGATTTCTTTGTCAGACTTAATTTCAGCTCAGCTATGAGAATAAGACAGTAGTAAGTGTTTTTGGATATATTAATTAAAGACTGACAATGGTAGGCAGGGAGCAGGACCCAGATGCGGAGATTGCAGCAAAAGAAGTTTAATAACAGAAACTCACTCCTTCCGGAGGAAACCACAATGAATACAAAGTATAAATCAAAACACTCCAACAGGAGGAAAAAACCTACAACTATGAAAGTACAACCAAAACGCTCCAAAGGGAGGAAAGTCCAAAGACTAGAAAAACACAAAACCAAACGCTCCAAAGGGAAGAATATCCTAGAACTAGAAAAATACAAAATAAAGCGCTCCAAAGGGAGGGAACTCCTACAACTAGGAAAGTACAACACAAAAACGCTCCAAACGGGAGGATACTTACACTCTAAATAGTTCATATAGCGACAAGACTGAATTCAACAAGGCTGTGGAACAAGGCTTTGGGTGCACGACGAACAAAACACTTTGGCACAGGACAAGGGAGTCGCAGACTGTTTAACACATGAGGGTGATGGGAAACCGGTGGACACCATTGGGAATCAGGGGTGGCACTGACGACACATGAGGAAGGGCAAGTGACCTGAAATGAGAGGAGAGTGAGGATCTTTCATAAAAAAAAAGAGGAAGTTACAGAACAATCAACCCAAGACGAGACGACCTCACTGCTGCGTGACACAGACACTTTTAATGTACCCTTTATTGTACATTTTCAATAAATATCAGCAACATTCTATGTTCAAAATTCTACTTATTAAGTATTATTTTAGGTAGACTAATTTGCAATTCTAAAGTACTTGCCTGCACTTTGATGCAAACACCCTGGTATTCTGTTGTATGTAAGAGATATGAGTAAATTTTTGTTCCGTAAACCTGGAGCTGCTGTGAGCTGAAATATCTCAAATATATACTTTTGACCTACAGTAAACACCTAAAGCGAGATAATCTACTTAGAGACAAAGTGGGTATTTGAAGGTCAGAGCACAGCAAATGGTGAAAAGCTGCCATTGCATGGCAAATAGAGCCTCTGTAGGCTGGCACAGTGAGGAAACAGATCTAATCTCAGGTGTTTGACGCAGACCAAGTGTGACGCCTGCTCAGTCTCGGCTCCTGGGGGCCCCAGAACTCCAGGGCAGTCTTCTGATCTGATCACGTCTCTCTGGACTCTCCTGCCTGTCTTTTTCAAGAACATGTAATGAAACCTGCAACCCCGTCTGCACTTATTTAACGGCTACACCTCATCGACACTGAATATTGTCCTCACATCTTGATGACTAGTGCCGGTCGCAGAGTCGATCGCTTGATTGACACCAGATAGTCCAATTGTCCAGAATATCAATGTCAGGAGAGTAACGTGGACACTCCAATGCCTTTTTTTCCTGCCCAAAGTAAAAGTTCTTTACTCTCCTGTGATTAATTAGTGATCAGTGTAGGCATAAAGGAGTCTAATGTGTAGGTTTCCCACACTGAAGGTCTTGGGGGGGTGTTTCTTCATTCTTCTTCTTCTTCTTCTTTTGTACTCTCTCTGTTAGACATGCGATAAGTGCATTGCATGTGAGTGTGATGGATCAGAGGAGTACTCTTCAAGCATCCTCCTCTTCCCTCATAGTGACACAGTCGATGGCCTCTGACAAATGAAAATGTACTGCTCAGCCTCGTGTCTCCTCGCCGCGCCGTTATAATACAGACGCCGCACAGGGGCGGAGGAAAACCTCAGAGGTCTGTTAACGGAGCGCCGTCAGGGGATTTGGTTCATGCTGCTGAGAGGACAAATGTTCCAGTGTCCAACTTTGTTCTGCTCTCGGAAAATTTGCTTTAATCGGTATTAATGCGTCGGATCTTTAAAAAATGCGTCATCAGGGTCTCAAAAACCCAATAATTTTTAGCCCGGTGGAAGTGCATGTATAATTTATCGAAAGAGATTTGCATACTGTATTTGTTTCCTTTCGCTCTCCCTCCAGCTTCTGCTGCAACAATAATTATTATGTCGGTCATGCTTCACCTTGAATGCAATTTCATTATTCCAAGGCACAATTACCAAAGTGAGACTCCCCAACAGATTTAACTCATATTGATTGCCTTGCCGGGGGGGCATGGTGATTGGATCCACCCCGCCTTCCTTCCCTTCGCTTTACTCAGCCTCTTCTTCATTCTCAGTTTAATTTTCATTTCCATATTTCTTCTTGACAGCAACTCTGCTGCTGTGCCGGTGAACCCTGTCTGGCGAAGGATAAGGTGAATTTGGTACATTTAAAAAGTTGGTGTCATGGCAACCTTTTAGTGAGGCAGGCTCTGGGCGCATGCACTGGTGTGGATGAGTGCTACAGGATTTGTGTGTGTGTGTGTGTGTGGGGGGGGGGTCTCTGGGGTGTTTCTCACTCAAAGTCTGTGCTGCAGTTTTGGGAGGGGCTGTAAAAGATGAGAGCTGATATCCATTGGCTTCTTGTATTACTGCCATTGTCATGCTAATATATCAGCAATTACTGGTTGTGGATGTGTCATAACCTGAATCTGGCTGCTTGCGACTTCCCTGCCTCGCGCGTGCAAAAATAGATGATGAGTGTGCCCTCGTTTCTACCTCAAATGACATTTTTTTCTCCCCTCCTATATATTTTGGGAAGGTAGGAGGGTGTGAATGGTAGAAGGAACACTCAGTGAAGACATTATTTACCCTCTTCCTCCCTGCTGTTGATGCTCATTGATGCCCACTGCAAGAAGTAAACCTAAGACAGGGATTATTGATGGCACGTTGGCTAATTAATTGCCAAACTGGGCTACGCGTGGTTAAGAGAGAGATGAGGAAACATTTTATCAATGCCAAGGACTTTGCAATCACAGTAGGTTTTACACCCAGCCCCGGACTCAGAACTTTGAACTGGATTCTTGTTTTTCTGCTTTAGGAATACCTGCAAATACATCGGAGGCAGTGTGGATGATTCTGGCCGCCCAACAACACGGCATGGAGAAACACCAGCTGCAAACAGGACTGCGGTCAAACGTGACCCTGTATGGCAGCAAAAACGAATCGTAGCTTCATCACATCTGGGGAAGCTGATCCCAATCGTCCGCTGTGCTGCAACCTGGGTGGGCAACCCTGGCAGAGCTTGTGCTGGGTCCACTTCCAGCCTCACGTGTAATTGTCTCAAATATGAAAATACACGAGTCAATTTGACTCTTCTAATGATATATCGATCTCGCTTTGTGTTTTAATACTGCGGTTGGCTGGCCCTCTTGAATCTTTAGTATCAATAACTTGTTTCTTTTATAATTACATATTGATTGAATACATTCGATGCGAGCCGCCGTTGAAACTGTTATTCCAAGTGATTTCTCCGGAAGGCAGACCAGGAACAGCATTAATGCAGTCTTCATTTTCTTCTAATTCACCACCCAGGTGCGTAATCCCTCTCATTAGCATACCTCTGGAATTTGCTGAGCTCCGGGAGACATGGACTGTTTCGCCATTTACATGCAAAAACAATGCCGGAGGTGTGGGGAAAATGCAGCTGCTGGAAGGAATCCGCCGTGAGATTTCACATGCCACTAAACATGAGCATCCAGCATTCTCGAGTACCTCTCGAACACCTTCCCAGACAAATTAGACACAGCTGAGTAATGCTCAATGGGCTTCACCCATGGGAAATTACCAGCAGACAATGGGCTTCTCATCTTCATTTTATGTCCTGATACATAGGGAGAGAGAAAGATTTTAAAATTTTGACTTAAAAAAACAAAAAAAACAAACAAACAAAAAAATGCCAGGGAGGCTGGCAGGTTTCCACAATCACACATCTGTGAACGCTCAGTCGTTTCCTCCCGGCCCTGCGGATGCACAGAGGTGGATCTCGGTGGTGTTTTCAGAGGGATGATTGCGCTCTGAAGATGATGGATGTGTGCGGAAGAGTGTGAGAGACAGGAGGATGGCCCGGCTGTTCGGTGGCTGATGACTCGCCACCGGCGGCCTCGTTTCCCACAGAAGCTCTTCATCCTCGGAACAGTAGACGGCTCGTGTCGATAGTCTTGCTCAATTAAGCCGCGGGAGTCACGCTGGTGTGTTTTTTAGGGCCCACTGAAATGCTTTTAGAACGATAAACGGAGATGAAAAAGATGTGCCCACAGTGGCATGAAGATGTTTGACAAGATTTATATTGAGACTTTTATATCTTTCCTTTCTTTTCCATTAACGGTCTTATTTGCGTCTGATGTTGGAAGCAGACAGGCAGCCCTGCAAATCCACTGATCCAGTTCCAACTGCTGAACCAGGTGGCATCTCTACAGGTACAGGACAGAGAACGTCTAGAAACAGAGGAGGGGGAAATATATTTCTCTTGTTGAATAAGTGATTAATTCAGAAAACAAATGACCATCAAGAGAAAGAGCAGATGTAGGTCAAGTCGATGGTTTGTGATGCTCTTTAGGTTGCTGTGGTAATTTACAGTATGTCCTGGCTGATACTGTATATCCCTTTGCAGGTTCAGCTGCCAATCAGCGGCGCTGCACGTTCATTAATCCTTTCCCTGTCACTCTTCCCTGTCAGATTCTGACTGGTATCGATTCAGAAAGGAAAAAAGATGAAACGTTGCTGCAACAGCTGGCATTACGTCCATCGTGCTGCAGGAACAGAGACTAGAGCGCTGAGTTGGTGCTGGAAAAATAACAAAGCCTGGAGCCTATCCCAGCTGCCTTTGGGCGAGACATGGGGCATGCGGGACAACTAACCGCTCACGCTCACACCCACACTCACATTCGCTCATAACTGCCTGAAATAACAGGAGAAACACGGTCAAACCTGTGTTGTGGAGAGAAGACTCGCCTCCCCAAACATCCTTCCACTGATTCAATCAAGTCTGTTGACTTCATGTAAAAGCACATGTCAGACTGTTTCCCATCCGAGGACACAGAACCAATCTTGGCAACAAGCGGTAGTTTATGGGATGTATCTTTATGAGCTGTGAAACCTTGGAGCGCTCCAGGTAGTTTTCGTACCCCTCATTCGCTCTCAGAGCAAAGCAGCTGTAATTCTGGGCCCGTTAGTGAGAGAGCAGCTGTCTGGAAATCCCAAAATCTCACATTACAAGGCATGTGCAGCTTGATCCGGACTTTTATGAATGTCTGCAGTGGTCAGGAAGGATTTCTGCAAGACATTTCTAGGTTGGGCTCACATCCGATTCATTTGTGCTGTAAGAACGACGGTAAGACAAGTGACTTTGGCCTCGCGTTCAGCAATCCAAGATTGGTTAAACCACCAAGATCTCTCAGTAAAACTGCATTTGAATATAAATGAAAAGTGTCCCGGACTCATATGACCTTTGGCAGTTACTTTAATATCACTAGCAGTAACCATCGAGCATGAATTAGGAAATCGTTTAACCCAGCAGCGCTACGTGCACGGAAAGTACGAGTTCTTTTCCACACTGTCTATGCGGAGACTCGCTTCAGCGCGGTGGAAGACATCTAAATGGAGCAGCGCAGCACTTCTGCTTCCCCCAGGATGTGTGCTCGGTGACAGCTTTCCCCCAGAGGAAACCATCAGTGCTCACGAGGAAGTTCAGAGAAGAGTCACAGGGAGCGAGGAGCGGGTCTGCTGTACCGGAGAACCTCTTTTCAGCAGGGTAATTCATTTTACTGCAAGGCCGCGACCCTTCGTGGACTGAAGAAACAACAGATCTATATTTAATGCAGACAACAAAATCAAACAAAATCAGGAAAGACTAGTACATGTTTAACATTATTCTCAGTACCAGGTAGATTGTTTTGAATAAATTAGCTTAGTTTGGGCATCACAAAGTTGCCTGAAAATATCTTTTACTCTCAACAACAACCAAACTCACATATCAGAACTATCTCATCACTCTTTTGACAGTGTGAGATCTCAACCTTCAGGCTAATGTTGAGTGTGTAAAGTGGAAAAGTGCTTACTACAGTTAACACCAAGGTACCATCTGTAGAGCTTTGTCATGGAGCACAGCTAGCAAGATGTTTTTAGGAAAAACCTCTTCAATATCACCAGAAAAGTGGAATTATAAATGTTGCTACCAGCCCAGCAGATAATTGTGTGACTTTGTGCACTTTATCCTCCCATCAAATGATTTTAGGCGATCTCCAGTCCGAGCGGGCTTAATTAACACGTGATGAGCCCAGCCAAGCCCCAGGAGAACCATCCACTCACAATCTATTTAATTGAAGTCAATGACAAAAAAAAAAAAAAAAAGAAAGAAAGAAATTGTGTGTTATAATGGGCTGCTTTGACCAAACGGTTTAAGGCGGAGAACATTATACTCAGCACAGACAGTTTCTTTGGAGGGATTCATTAATTAAATGGCTCCAGGAACTGATAATCAGTGAGAGAGGTCATGGAAGCAGCCCTTAATCATCTCAGCTCGCCCTGCCTTCCTTATTATCAACAATAATGTGTGGATTTTAGTCGGTGGATATAATATACAGCTACGTATGCTGGGGCGATTTGCACATTTCCTCATGCTAATAAGCCACAAGCGAGGGTCCGCTCTCACCTTCCTGCCCCGCTTAGCTTGGAATTCTGATTACCACAAAGGTCAGCACTTTTCCAGCCAGACCACTGACTTTCTGATTCCCCGGACTTCATCACCATGCAGATAGACCACCAGCAAAACCGCACGCATAGTCCACAGTCAGCATCACATTCTGTATAAAATAGTGCACAGAATGTATACAATTTATAAGACATTAAATAAGACTTTGATCCGGCTAAGATGCATAAATGAATAATGCATTTTAACTCTACTGCTATTATTTTTTCCTCTAGAAAATTTTAGCAATTTAAGGAAGACATTGCTCTGGTCTGAGATGTTCAGTACTTTTGCTTCAGTTCACAAATGAAAAGTAATGATGGGAGGCAAAAATAAAAGAATCAATAATCTGTAAATAATATTTCATGCTAAGATATAGGCGCTATTTAGGTAAATGCAGTTCAGACTGACGGTAATTTGACACGGTAGGTGCCAAGCTACTGTCTGAATGAGCATCGGTTGCACTTCTGAAGGAGACTTTGTCTTCCTCCGTTGAATTCCCAGAGATTCGTATTCTAACGTGTGGTCCAACCATGGACAGAGAAATGATCACAATTAGGGGGTCGTCTAATCATTAGTTCACATCTGAA
>BJFM01002633.1:0-40346 GCA_016586285.1 Arothron firmamentum
GTACTATCATCATCATCATTAGTACTATCATCATCATCATCAGTACTATCATCAACATCATCATCATCATCATCAGTACTATCATCAACATCATCATCATCAGTACTATCTTCATCATCATCATCATCAGTACTATCATCATCATCATTAGTACTATCATCATCATCATCATCATCAGTACTATCATCATCATCGTTAGTACTATCATCAACATCATCATCATCATCATCATCACTATCATCATCATCAGTACTGTCATCATCATCATCATCAGTACTGTCATCATCATCATCAGCATCACTACTATAATCATCATCATCACTATCATCATCATCAGTACTATCATCATCATCATCAGTACTGTCATCATCATCATCAGTACTGTCATCATCATCATCATCATCACTGCTATAATCATCATCATCACTATCATCATCATCAGTACTATCATCATCATCATCAGTACCATCATCATCATCATCACTGCTATAATCATCATCATCACTATCATCATCATCAGTACTATCATCATCATCATCAGTACTGTCATCATCATCATCAGTACTGTCATCATCATCATTAGTACTATCATCATCATCACTATCATCATCATCATCATTAGTACTATCATCATCATCATCAGTACTATCATCATCATCATCAGTACTGTCATCATCATCATCAGTACTATCATCATCATCATCAGTACTATCATCATCATCATCAGTACTGTCATCATCATCATCAGTACCTTGATTAACAGACAACCATTGATTTGTAACTGCAATAAAATGATTGACATTCATCAGTTTTGCTTCCTACCATGCTTGATCATCTGCTTTACTTTAAACGCAACTTCAACCTCTTTAACAGGCCTTTTATCACTCATCAACTTCACAGACTCTCTCATTTTAGACAGCAAGTTTAGACTTTCTTTCCTTTTCCAAGTTGCTTATTTTCTCCACCAAAGCTTTGGGTTGTTCATTTAACCACCCGTTTTCCAGAACTTGTCTCAGCTACAGCAGTTCCACATTCGACCTCTGCAGGATCTGTGCCACAACTCGTCCGGATGCACAGTTACATCAGACGGCTGAGGTTCACCACCAGTGCTCTGGATTGATGTGCACGCAAACCACCATGGCCGCAGGGGAGCATCAGCGCTGAATCACCTACCCCGTTGGCCGGCTTTGGTGGATGAACGTCCCGCTGTGAGGATGCTGGCGTCCCGGTGCAGCTCTCCCATCAGCAAACGGTTGGTTGCCAACAGGATGGTTTAGACGTGCGCCCAGTGCGCAGTCGGGCTTAATGATCACAATATCGTGCGTTTATTGTCCATATTCCACAGCCAACTTCTGCAAAACTCAAATAGGATCGAAATAAAGACAACCCGACAATAACTGACACCGGAACAAAATAACAAACTGAATGTGGACCACAGGCACAGAGCACAGTCAAAACCTGTGGCTTCCCCAAATTGGCAACACCTGTTAGTGGGTTGACCCAGGTTAAATAGCCTACCCAATACCGCCCCCTAGTGGATCGGAGCATGAAACAACAAAAAACAGGGGAAAACAAAAATGGCCCATACAGTTGTGGTGTTGGGAGGAGGACCCCTCGGTGCTCCTCCAGTTCCTTCTTACACAGAGGAGGAGTTGGTAAACCTGGTGCTGGGTTGTCCTACAGCCACCCCCACCTGCCCTGCTGCGCTGTCCTCATTCTGTTCCAGGAGACACAGCAAGCCCTTATACCAGAGGGGGGCAACCTGAGGCCCGGGGGCCGCATCTGGCCTGATTAACTATTTAATCCTCACAATCATTTCTCCAAAAGCCAAATGAAGAGGGTTGTCAGCCTGATTAGTTAGAAAAAGGTTCAGACCCCCCCCTTCACCTAGCATGCTAACATGTCCTCTCAAGAAGGTGGGGCCAAACATCATTTGGAGCTTCATCATCATCTCTAGTTGGACCAGTTTACAGCCTCTTCATATTATTTTCTCAGTCAATCGTCCATCAAGCAGGATTTTTAGTCAACCTCTGATCCTCATTGGGGGGGTTAGCTTCCTGCACCACCTGGCCGGCCCCTTCATCAAGATCTAAAACCCAACGTGGCCCTTCAGGCTAAATAACCCCTGAATTATCAGCAACTGTTGTGGGTTGCCAGGTGAATTTCTCCACTGACAAAGACACTCAGGAGGACACTGGTTCCAAACGCAGGCAAACTTCCCGTTTGCAGCCAGAGGACGAGTCACCTGCACACAGCAGCACCGGCGGGGGGAGGGGGGGTGGTTGCCTGCCGGGAACAGCTTTTTCTCTCTTCTCCTCCCTCTTCCCAAAACAAGCAGCAGAACCTTGAAATGGCCACACCAGTGTGAGTATCTGGGTCTTCCAGGCTTCATCAGTTTGCGGTGGATGTGTGTATCTTCCGCTCTGCTGTGTTCGGCCTGAGGCACTGCTGCTTAGATACAAGAACTAACCCGCCAGTGTGGCCAGATCTCCACCTTCAAGGCCAGGAAGCTACACAAATGTTAACAAATGTATTTTTTTTCCCAAAAGAATTACAAAATAATATCGGGTTTGCAACAGAAAGCCACTTTTGCGTTTGCAGTTGATTTTTTTCCCCACAAATTAAAGACTAATGTTGGGTTTTGCACTTCTGCTGGTGATTTGTTTGCGTTAAACTGGAAACACAGCTTTTACAAGTGAAAGAGGTGCATTTACATGTGTAAATATACACAGTAAATTACAACATAGGACAGCAAAGACAGTTTGCACTAATGTGAAGAAGAAGATTCCCAATCTCCTCTTGCCTGGCTCCCTCCCTTTCTGCCCGGGATTCCTTTCTCCATTCTTTGATCGGGTCTCTTTCTTTGATCAGGCCTCCTCCCTGCACACTGAGCTCAGCTCAGAAACTTCTCCCCAGAACCTGGACCTAAACCCGGAACCGCGAGCTCGGAGGGGAGCGGGCCTTCTCTAAGGCTGGTTTGAAGGGCTTTAGATATAAAGTTGGGTCGGACCGGCCTGGAAAGCTACGGATGATATATCGACGACAAATTAGACGATAATATTGAGTTTGTTAAATAAAGCCATTTATGCATCTGTTTTGCTCTTCTTTTAATGACTTGTTTACATTAAACCGGAAACACAGCTTTTGTCAGTCAGAGTGATGTATTTACATATCCAGTAAACAACAACTCAGAACAGAAAAACCAACTTCTCTCTGAGTTTGTAAGAAGATTGGCCATCGTGTGGAATGTCCTGAGTTTAGACACATATAGTTTAACTTGCTATTTTAAATTCAATCCAAGACTTAAATGACAAAGACTTTATCTAAAATTCTCATTGTTTGACCTTAATTCGCACTACAGCAACTTTAATAATAATCTCTGGGGCTTCATGAAGTGTTTCCATACTTTGGCCACAGTTTGTAGCGACGTTAATCATTCAGCCATGGCCTGTTTGTTGAATTGGAACTCTGATTCATAGTCACATCAATATTTAACTAGAGGCAATCTAAGGACAATGAAGGGAGATAATAGATGTGATTTGTCACGGCACCTCCAGACTTTGGCTCAGAGGCCCAGCGGCGCTGCGCCCCGACGCCCCCAGTGCGCATGCGCGGAGCAGGGAGCCGATCAACAACAGCAGCAGCAGCAGCAGCAGCAGCTCTGCGCCTTTGCTCTTTATTTTCCTCCAGGTTCAGCCATGGGTTGTTTAAAAGCTGACAGATGGGCTCTGCAGACAGCTTTCATCATCGCGGCGCTGCTGGTTGATCTCGGGGAGAGTCAAACTGCTCCGCCACCAACGCGTGAGTTGCAAAATCTCCTTTTCCCTTCATTTTTAATCGTGTTTCACGCGACATGGCCGCATTTTGTGCTCAGATCTCAACAAAAAAAGCACTTCCAGAGACGTTTGGGTGGCTGGCCAACAGCTGACAGCAGCTTTGCTGTGCCTGCATGCTCAGTTTCGTTTCTGCTTCTTGTTTTCCAGCCTGTTCTGCCTCCAGCAGCTGCGACACCTGCCTTCAGACCGCCCGGGTACGGCACCACCCCTTCACACCGTCATTTTATCTGCAGCTTTCACAAGGCTGTAGTTCCGGGATAACTAACAAAAACAAACAAACAAACAAACAAACAATCAAACACAGAGACAGACAGACAGACACCGTCTTTCAAAAGATGTCTTAAGAAATGAGCCAAACATTCCAAAAAGCCTGATGTGAAGTTCCAGCACTCACAAAGCCATCATCATCATCATCATCATCATCATCATCATCATCATCGTTGTTGTTGTTGTTGTTGTTGTTGGTA
This sequence comes from Arothron firmamentum, assembly GCA_016586285.1. Lineage (NCBI taxonomy): Eukaryota > Metazoa > Chordata > Actinopteri > Tetraodontiformes > Tetraodontidae > Arothron > Arothron firmamentum. Next base: position 4,304 of record BJFM01002633.1, read on the forward strand.
TTGGTGGTCTTTGGCTTTTGTTTTGGGTGTTTTTGTTGTCAGTGACAGAGATTCAGACTCGGGTCCACAGGTGTCGGTTGGGGATTGAACAACACTGACCTGAAGGTTAAATCTGGTCCCTCGGGGACAAGCCTGACCGCAGAACCTGTTGAAAACCGCTTTTGCATAACGTTCTACATTTTTATTTGAGACAATTACTTTGTGGCGTAGAGTAGCGATTTGTTTGACTCTCTTCTGTTTACAAAAGTCTTTTTTTAAAGAATAATTTATATTTTTTGTTATTGAACTTGAGTAACATAAGCCTTATTTTAATGTGTTGTTTTAAAACAAATATATATTTAATAAATAACTTAATGTATTAAGTTTCACTTTGCTGACATAATCCGCAGGCGGAAATGGAGGTTGTTTTTTTTTTTTATTTTTACGGCTGCTGTAAAAACGTCACATTAATATCACCCATAAAATGTATCCTGTTCTGTTGACTTAGGGTCACTGGAAAAATATACTTAAGTGTCATTTTTATGAATGATTTTATCTGTTGGATTTGTAATAACATGACCTTTTTAATTGTTAAAATGAAAGCCAAACAGCCAATCACACTCTTGTCAAAATAGTATGCTTATTATTTTATTTTATTTTAATTAATATATCATCAATGCGTTGGTTTATTTTTCTGTGCTGATAACTAGGCTGTAAACTGTAAAAGCATGTCTTTTTGGACAGTGCCTCTGGTGCTTCAGCACCAACAACTGCACAGATTACCCCGTCAGCTGGTTGATACCCCCGTCCTCGCTGTGCCCGCTGTCCCAGGCCAGATGGGGGATGTGTTGGAGTGAGTTCTTCTCGTTCAGACTTGCTCACGGCTAACATCACGCTGGATCGTAGTCTGTATCTAACGCTGTCTTAATTATCCAGTCAACTTTGAAGCTCTGATCATCACTCTGGGGGTCGTGGCTGGCATCATCGTGCTGGCTCTCAGTGTATGCTGTTGCTACTGCTGCTGCCGCTGTTGCAAGAAGCAGCAAACAAGGTAATCTACTTGTCTGTGTCTGTGTGTGTCCATGTGTGTGAAATGACTGACTGACTGTTTTCAATGTTTGCAGGAGGTTGCGCAGAGTACCATGTAATGGTGGAATTACAGGTATGTATCTATTTGTGTGTGTGTGTGTGTGTGTGTGTGTGTGTGTGTGTGTGTGTGTGTGTGTGTGTGTGTGTGTGTATGTATAAAGTTTTCTCTTTTTCTGTTTCCTGTTCAGGTTTGAAAAGCGATGCTGATCACCCCTACAGCAAGTTTGAGAATGAGTGAAGCATCCTTCGGTGCTTCCCAACAGTCAGCCTTCTGTTTTAGCTCCACGCTGACTTTGGTTCATATCACACGAAACAGAACACACTATGTTTTTTAAAAAAAAACTCTTTTTGTAGTTTCAGACAGAAGTCATTTGATGTTTTAAAGTCTGTTTTGAAAATTGAGGTGTCAGGCGGTAGGCTGGTTACCAGAGCGTGACAGTTATTGGTTTCTCTCGAGCCCTCGCGTAATAAATTAAATCAATTATATGATGCTAACTACTGGTGACTTAAGCACACCACTTAAGATTGTAACCTGTTTCTCCATATTAAACTTTTTTTTTCTTTTTAATAGACTAACTAAAATAGAAATGAACAGGGAATGACACTGGCTCCATGTTATCTGCTTGGGAAAATATGTGAAGGGATATATCAGGACGGATGTGTGGGGGGGTCAAAGCAGAAGAACTGTCAACCTCTGATAGGCTTTTAAGAGACACTGGACTGGTCAACACAATGAAATGTTAATGCTGTACCAGGGCGGCCAGCAGAGGATTTACTAGCTTTTCATCGTATCTGCTTTTGGATTTGTTCACACTGCAGACTAAAGTTTGATACAAATCATTTTTGCGTCGTTTTTTTCCAATCAAACTGGAGTCACATACGGGCCTGGAACTGTGTAGACAGCCAGAAAAAGAGCTGCTTTTATATGTTATCCTGTATCAGATCCAGTTTTTTGTGCCACCGTGATCCAGAGATTCAAAAAAATTCAATTAATCAAGAATTAGTGATGATTAAAGCTAATCGTGAGACGTAATATTGTGTCCAGTGTTTAAAATGGTTGTTTTAAATATTTTCTTCTTTCCTGTCATTGAGCCGAGATTAAAGCTGTAAACATCGACTTCAGAAGTGTCATGCATTTATTTATTTTTTTTAACTCTTTATTGCATTAGCACACATGCATTGGCAATTTTGGTGAGGTACAAACAAACCCATCGCTATGGTGACTTCTGACCATACTATTTGAGACTACAAAAGTTGACCCTTAGTCTTGGATCCACAATGAATGAGAAAAGACCTGTCAGCATCTTGACATCTAGAGACCCGAATCACAACAATCCGTCATAATACTGGACGTTTCAATGCTTGTTTACGTGTTAACGGGACTGAAAACTAAGTTTTGAAGTTAAAATAAGCTAAGCTAAGCTAAAATAAGCTAAGCTAAGCTAAGCTAAGCTAAGCTAAACTAAGCTAACACACCCACATAACACTGATGAAAGTCGACTGAACCGCAAATCTGACGTCTAAAAAGAGACGCATTTGTCATCAACAGAAATTGGCTGAATACAGCGAAACCATTACATCTCTACAAAGTAGAACTTAGGTTGTGCACATAAATATCTTCCTTATAAACATATAGGATTGTGCCAGTTTACTTAAGCTAAACTGCTAATACATCGCGCGTGACCTCATCGGGTACCCGGAAATAACCCAGCACTGACCTGCGGTACTGACCAGCTGAAAGAGCTCACATCGCCCCCTGTCGTAGCGGAGGCGACATGATCTCAACATTCACTGGATTTCGTGGACGGGAGGTGCATGTGGGACAACCCTCCAAGCAGGCTTGCAACCATCGCGACTATATACCTTGTTAACGCTATTAAAAACTTTTCTAGTCTTTAATAATCCTCGTCAAATTTGATTAACGCCTTTGTTTCACAAATCCATCGGTTCTTCATCTCACAGGCTGCTTTATTCCAGTTGGCCAAAGCATTTCCCTTTGGCAGAGTCAGTGCACAGGATGTTTTATAGCCTGGTTTTTCACTCTTCCAGTACCTGCAGTGGATAAATAAATTAAATAGTTAATAATTAATGGCATAAAAAAACACAGTAATTTTCAGTTTTCCTAGTTTCTTTATTATTCAATACTAAACATAATTTCCTACTGCCTTGGTCCAACTAACAGTGGAACTTCAGGTCTTGTTTTACTAGAACGCGGATGTGGGACCCCAGAGTGACTTTCCTAATTTGTTCAAGCAAACAAAGCACTTTTTTATATGAAAGCTGAGCTTTTGCATGAAAAAGCTTTTAGTTCTGGGTTTTGTGTCAGAACGGAGGGATGCCATCAGAGGCCATACCATGTGCGTGACGTTGTGTTTTTACACTCACTTCACGGTCATATTGCTCCCGTTGATCCACATCCACGTGCTGTTTGTGTTCTTGTTGCTCAGACCGATCCAGTAGCCATGAGCATCATCATCATATTCCCTCGTGTTGTTATTGATGAATTCCTATATTTGTGACACAACACTGATGATTTTAGTTATACAACAGAAAACACGGCAAAAATAAACTACCACAACAAGAAACGGTTCATTTTTCAGTCATGTTGGAAGAAGCCAGCTGAGACGGGCCTTGCCTGCTCCTCCAGGCTCTCAATCACCACCAGATCTGCCAGCATTTCTTTGCATTTGTCCCGACTCCCCTCCCAGGTCCTCCAGTAGTAGGAATAACTGGATTCCTGAAACAGGTAGCAGTGCGACCTGAACCGCCTCCAGCCGTATTGACAGGGTTGGCACGCTGTTGGGACAAGAGAAGTGAGTCACCTGTGTCTCAACTCGCGCCATGTTTGAAGGTTTGCATGCAGACAGGTAATGTAAGCAAGTCTGTGCAGCAACTGTTGGGGTGGGGTGGGGGGGAGGGGGGGCGGTGTTGACGTCATTCCCCACTGACTCCCAAATGTCGAGGGAGTTACTGAAGGTGCAGATTCTGCACTTAACACACATGATGGACTTTATGGACTATTGACTGAGAAAATATTGTAAAGAGCCAGTAAATTGGTCCAACTAGAGATGGATGATGAAGCTCCAAATGATGTTTGGCCCCACCTTCTTGAGAGGACATGTTAGCGTGCTAGGTGAAGGGGGGGTCTGGACCTTTTTCTAACCAGTCAAGCTTCATTTGGCTTTTGGAGAAATGACTGTGAGGCTCTGCAGGCCGGATTAAATAGTTCATCGGGCCACATGTGGCCCCCGGGCCTCAGTTTGCCCACTTCTGATCTAAGCCATCGAAGTTCTGGGTTTTAGAGCTTTTCTTCAGGCTCACAGCCTCCTGTCTGTACTTCAGGAATAACTGATTCCTGAATTTGAGTCTTTAAAGATTGTAGTTAAATAAAACTCTGCCAGTAAAGTCTGTGAAGCTGATGTGCTCAGACGAGCGTGAGATGTTGCTACCTTTCTGTGGGCAGTGCTCTTTGACCCAAAAGTTGTCGTACTGGAGGATGACCCCGAGGGTCCAGTTGAGCTGGTCTTTCTCTCTGGTGAGCTCCCCCGTCTTCCTCTCCAGATGAGTCACGTCTGTCCTCAGCTGCAGAATCTGCGCTGTTAAGTTCTCGATTTCTCCTTCCTGCTCAGACTTTATCGCAGCGACTGGAAAGAAGACAGGAAGCGTTCTGGTTTCTGTTCACTTTGATGTTCAGGCCCTTCAGAACCGGCTGACTTACAGCGAGTGCTCAGAGTGATGAAGACAGACGTCAGAATGACACAGATAATTGCCAAAGTGGCTGCCAGCACACAGAGCAGAGGGTGGAGGCCAGCCGCAGCCTTCGTTCCCAGCGGATTTTCTAAGAGGAAACCAGGGTTTGCAATAAAAGTGAAGGAGCAACGACCCTGTCCTGGAATTCTGTCACATATCTACCTGGTGTGATGGTGTTTTCATGGCCAACATTCACCTGATCATAGATCACAGCAGAGTATTCTTCTTTCTCTGCAAAACGAGAAAAAGGTTGAAGGAAATGAAAAATCTTTTCTTCTTCATTCCAAGTCCACCAGCATGATTCTGATCTGACCTTCTAAAATGTTCCAACTCTACAATCCTCATTCTAATAAGTAAGTTGCTAATTTCATAAAGAATGTTTGGATGAAAAAAGAGAAATTAGTTGAATGTGTCACTTCAGAAGAGCATAACAGTAAATCTCACCATATGCAGAAGCTCCGTTTCGTTTAAAAGTTGCGGTGACATAATTTAGTTCTTCCTCCATCGTGTGGCTGATCCTCCGTCTGATCGGGTTCAGGAACGGAACATTTTCACCAAAACGCAGTCGTCTCAGTGATACACAACAACCTCACGACCCACTTCCCCTTTCTGACATAAGAGAGATTGGCCAAGTGTGTGTGTGTGTGTGTGTGTGTGTGTGTGTGTGTGTGTGTGTGTGTGTGTGTGTGTGTGTGTGTGTGTGTGTGTGTGTGTGTGTGTGTGTCCTTGTACTTGCTACATGCTGAGTACCAAAACACTCATTCTGCTAGCAAAATGAGTAAATTTGTGGGAAGTGATGACATTTTGACTGTTCCTCACAACCTCTTGGGCCTGTTCAGGGTTTTTTTTGTTAATTGTTAATTGTTTATTGCTTATTATGATCCCCATTAGCTCCCACAAACTAGTTGCTAGCTTTCCTGGGGTCCAACGATAAAAATAAAATGACATAATACAACACATTTTAAAAATACATAATAAATACATTAAAATAAAAAGGTAGTGGTACAAAGCCATTAATGGTTTACATTCCAGAATATTCTGTGACAAAAGTTCTTTTAGCTTTAGCTTTAAAGAGAGTTTATTATTCGTGTCTCTGATATCTAAAGGAAGTGAGTTCCATACCTTCGCTCCTCGGTGGGCAGTAGTTCTTTTCATCCAGCTGCTACCTGGCACCATCTAAACCACCTGATGTCACTTGGCGAGTCCAGTAACTGTGACAAAAAAAAAATCCCTTGAATCAGAGCTTTTCCTTCAAGAATCCCGGCTCTCCGGCTTTCAGAACTCTGCATGAACATCACCAGACTCACTTGTGGTTTTGTGTCAAACCGTTAGCACACAGCTTGCTCTGGCACATTAGCATGAAAAGGAGAGTGAAGCACAGCTCGAGCTGCTCTGCTCTGCACAGCCTGCAACTTCCTTAAACGTGTGTGTGCCACGTCTAACTCCACCTGCAGGGTGCTTCTCAGTTATTGTCGTTGAAGAATATAAAGCGACATCGTCAGCGTACATGACTACATTTACCTTCTGAACTCAAAGTGGAAAAATCATTTATAAATCTAGAAAACGAAAGAGGGCCCATACAGCTTCCTTGAGGCACACCGCATGATATCATTTGGGTGCCATTGAAAACACTGACTGCACGCGATTAGAAAGATAACGGCCGTCCACGTTCGTGCAGCTCCAGTAACACAGCTCCCACTGATGTGCTTTCATCATTGACGTCAGCCATTCATCTATCACATGACCCAGAGCCGTGTGAGTAGAATGACCCCGTCTGGATGCATGCTGAGCACTTAAGTTCATTTTCATTAAGATACTTCATCATTTGATTAAAAACTTCTTTTCTAATAATTTACTGAGAATGAGGAGTAAATTAACTGGTCAGTTAGAACCAGTAAAGGGTAGTTTTCCATCTTTAGGTAGAGGGATCATTTTTGATTGTTTCCAAAGATCTGGATGTTCCACTAATGACAGATTAAAGCTGTGAGGTGTAGCTTTAACGAGCATATTGGCAGAAACTCTAATTATTTTTCCATCCAGGTTGTCAATGCCAGACGTGTCCTCTGAGAGGCCGTCCAACAACCTTTCAACAGATCCACTGTCTCGAGATTAAAGTGCACGTTCTAGCGTGCACCAATTCATCATCATTTTACAGCAGTCGTCACCTGAGTTCATCTGAGATCTCAAACTTTTTACTTTGTTGGCGAGGAACTCTTTGAAATAGCGACATCTGCTGGCTTGGTAATAAATCTCACCCTAATTCCACCATCTTTGGAACGGACTTATTCCTGTTACACATCAGCACATTAAGAGCTTTCCACAGTTTTTCCACTGTCATTAGTAGCACAGATTGTTTGTTTAAACTATTCTCTCTTTTTCCAGTGGTTTAATTTTGTCACCTGTGGGCGTGTTTGTCGACCGCTCCCATCAGTTTATCATTAAAACATTTTTGAGGCAATATTTACATCCTGCTGATCACAAACATCAGCCCACTGCAGTCTGGATTAAATTTTTGAAAAGCCCTTCTCTTTATGGTGCAGCCCCTGCTTCAGGCATTCGAGTTCCAACCAGGTCGTGATAGCTCCAGCCTGGAAGCAGCGCCTGAACAGCGTTCTGGTGCATTAGTGAATATGAGATCTATGCAAGTGGATTTCTTTGCACCATTCTTACCAAAAGACGCTCTGAGTTCAGCAATCTCAGAAAGGTGACAAATAGTAGTTATAAAAGACAATTTCCTACACAACAAGCAATCCTTGGAATACCATTAAAATCACCATAAAATGGAAACATCTCTACCTTCATCACTGTCAATATTTGTACACAGCTCGTCCAAATAACATCAGGCCGACTTGGAGGCCTGGAACAGCAACCAGTTAATGCTGGCCTGCTGTCCCGTATAGGAATCTCCACCCGGAGCATTTCATCATTAGAGTTCTTCAGATCCTCTCCTAACACAGTGGTAATATCTTCTTAAATATGGAGAGCAGCACCCCTCCATGCCTGGTCCTGTCTCTTCTGAAGCAATGACATCCATTGACAGCCACAACTGAGTTATCAAAACTCTGGCCTTATTTCTGAGACCAAATCTGCTCAAACGGGCTAAAATCAGGCTCTTCTTTGTGAAACCTAAACATGATCTGTTTTGTCATTAGGACTTCTGTCCATAAGAAGAAATATTCCAAAAAAAAAGGAAACAGAACTACTGATTCTTAGCAGCACTCGCTGTGGTGGTTGAAGAGTTACGTGTGCTTTGCTGATGTTCTCTTCATACCTGAGCGGGGCTTTGTCCCCTCGTTCCCTTGACTCCTCGTTCCCTTTGTCTCCTCGTTCCCTTTGTCCCCTCGTTCCCTTTGTCCCCTCGTTCCCTTTGTCTCCTCGTTCCCATTGTCTCCTCGTTCCCTTTGTCTCCTCGTTCCCTTTGTCCCCTCGTTCCCTTTGTCCCCTCGTTCCCTTTGTCTCCTCGTTCCCTTTGTCCCCTCGTTCCCTTTGTCTCCTCGTTCCCATTGTCTCCTCGTTCCCTTTGTCCCCTCGTTCCCTTTGACCCCTCGTTCCCTTTGTCTCCTCGTTCCCATTGTCTCCTCGTTCCCATTGTCTCCTCGTTCCCTTTGTCTCCTCATTCCCTTTGTCCCCTCGTTCCCTTTGTCCCCTCGTTCCCTTTGTCTCCTCGTTCCCTTTGTCCCCTCGTTCCCTTTGTCCCCTCGTTCCCTTGCACCTTCCGCCTGGGCCACAGTTGCTTCCGTCTCGGCAGCACAGCCCCGGAGAAGAAGAAGCAGATTGTGGTCCCCTTCGGTTTTCTGCTAAAGAAGGGGTCTGTTGCTGCTCTTTCAGACGTAGGAGGCTCCCCATCGCTCGTCTGGGTCTTCTGCCTCCCTCCTGCTGTCCCAGTCTCTGGACACGCTCAATTTCAATACTTCTAGTATCAAGTCCAAGATTACTGGAGAACAGATTATCAACTTTAAACTCCAGATCATTCCAGTTTTCAGCCTTTTTCATCCGTCATTCCTTCAGTGATGATATTCTTCCTTTTATACTGATTCTCCATGTGGTCGTGTTTTGTAAACACATCCTCCATTTCCCAGATTTCAGTTTGTTTCTGTTTCTCTGTACGCTGACCTCGCCTCCATTTTCCCCTGAGTGAACTCCAGGCTTGTCTCCAGCTCCACCTCCATCACAACTTCCATGAAACATTTGAAATACTCCTGTTGCTGAGTCAGCACTTCGTTATGAAATTCTCTTTGCTGTTCCAACATGTGAGTCAGGGCAGCCATGAAAGCACTCATCCTCACGCCCGGCAGCTTTTTACCCAGACGATGGGTGAATATTTGCAGGATTTGAAGCTTGTGGCGGCGCGTCGCCTTCTTGAGTGGAGGCCCAGCCGGCCCTGCAGCCACTGGAATCCTGCTGCCACAGTCCTGCTTTGGCAATCTTGAAATCCAACAAAGAGCCCAAAACTTTGTCACTTACAGGAACCGGATTTCAAAAAGTGCCTCACTCCTGAAATCTAGAAGAGGATTCATGTGATATCTGATTGATTCAGAGCAGCTAGACACATGGCATGGTGTGTGTGTGTGTGGGTTTAGATTAGGGTCAGGAAGTTGGTTGGGATGGTTAGAGTAAGGGGCTGCGTTAATTGAGGAAATTATTCCTTTGAAAGTCCTTATAAAGATAGAAGTACACGGATGTGTGTGTTTGTAAAATGTAAATCAATTCCATTGTTTGTTATGGTAAAACAGCTCATCACGTCTCTCTTTTGTCTCTGTTTGGACTCAAATCTACAAATTTTCCCCAAATATCCGACTTTAATCTGCACACACTGATGTTTAAGTTTTATTCTAGGTCTAAAAAGAAACACTTTTTGTCTAAAAAGAAACATTTTCTGGGTATAGTGCCATCTGAGCCTCAAAACAAATCTAAGATCTGTAATTCAATAATATTTCAGATTCATTTTCGTAAACTTTGGCTGATGATTCTATATTTTTCTTTAAACTCTGGCAGACTTTTAAAAACATCTCCAGATAATGCAGCAGTTAGTAGGTCACAAACAACCATAATATAATTTAATAAAAACATGTGTGCTTTTTTTTGCATGAAATATGTAAGTAAACGCATTTTTTTTTAACTATTTGTTGTGAGAATTGTGGATTTTGAGCAAATAAGCACGTTAACTGACATCCAACTGCAGTTTGCAGTGAGACCATGCACTTTGCAGGTGTGGCCACGCGGGGGAGCGCCCGAGCTTAGCTAAACCCTAAAACTAATATTAAAACACGATTCAATGATTAGTTTCCAACTGGGAACCGGTCACTTATTTAGATAAAACAATAAAATAAAAAAAAAATATAAAAACGAACATAAAAGCCCCGATGAAAAATACACGGCGTTAACGTGTAATGTCGCCGATCGGCCGTGGGGGGCGCTGTTCAGGAAACATCGGCGTCTTTCCGGTTGCCAGAAGGATCGATCATCCTGATCACCGTCGCGCTGCTGTGGATCACCCTGCAGATCTTTACCTTTGAGGACTGAACACCATGGTCTGCGGGAGGTACGGGTGCTCCAGGAAGGCGCTCTGCGCCCTCAATATCCTCTATTGTGTAAGTAGAACTTATTAAAAAAAAACACACAACAGAACGTTTTTATCGGTTTTCTTCGCGCTCATCGACGCATGGAGCCACAACAGTGGGCAAAGTTGAAGCGTTGTGCAGTTTTTTGTAACGTAGACCGGCTAGAAGACGAAAGGAGGAGGGTTTTTTTCCCGTCTTTGTTCCGTGTTGGAGGAAAGCAGCAGGTGCTGCTGCTGCAGCCAGGTGGAGGCGCCGCCGGGTCCCTCCACGATCACGGGGAGGAGGCTTCCCTCCACCCGCGCTGTGACCCAGGGTCGCCTTTATTTACAGGATTCTGTAATAATAATAATAATAATAATAATAATAATAATAAATAAAGTAAATTTGTGAGTGTGTGTGTGTGTGTGTTGCTGCTCAGATGGTGGGCCTGCTGCTGATGGGAGCGGCGGCCTGGGGTAAATGGCTGGGCATGGTCTCCAGCATCAGGGTGGTGGCTGCGGTCATCAGCGTGGGCATCTTCCTCTTCTTGGTGGCCCTGATGGGCCTCTGTGGTGCCCTCAAGCATCACCAGGTCCTGCTCTTCTTCGTATCCTTCACGTTGGGTCAATGTAAACTGTGACAGAACAGAAGTTCGTTGTTTTTTTTTTAAGACTTCACAATTGTCACTCTGAGGTTCTGAGCGGCAGGAAAGAAAAGAAAAGAAATTTGAACTGAGGAAAAGAGAGAGAGAAGCCTCAGAATCCTGAGTTTAGGCTGGAACTGATTCCGGTTTCCTTCCTGAACCTGTTGCAGTACATGATCATTCTGTTTGTAGTGTTTGTGCTGCAGTTCTCGGTGTCCTGTGCTTGTCTGGCCCTGAACGAAGACCAGCAGGTAGGTTTCACCCTCTCTCCTCTGCCTGGCTCAGTTCTCCTGAAGACCACAGCGGTCTCCTCCTCCTCCAGAATCACCTGCTGGAGGCTGGCTGGAACAGATCGGAGGCCACTCAGAAGGATGTGGAGAGAAGCCTGAACTGCTGCGGCTTCTCCACCTTCAGCCCCAGCAGCTCGTGTGCTGCCGTGAGTGGACGTGGAGGATTGTTTGTTCCCATTCCTGGCTGCATGTGAGACCTTCTCCCTTCCTCCGCCTTCCAGACGTGCGCTCACCTCTCGCCTTCTCCGGCTTGTCCGACCTGTTCCAGCAAAATGCAGGAGTACACAGGAGAGGTTCTGCGCTTTGTGGGTGGAATCGGGCTCTTTTTCAGCTTTACGGAGGTGGGTAAGAGGAGGCAGATGGAGGTTTTCCCCAGGTGGGGTCTAAAAGCCTGACTTCTCCCTGCAGATCTTTGGAGTCTGGCTGGCCCACAGGTACCGCAACACCAAAGACCCGCGGTCCAACCCCGGGGCCTTCCTCTAGCTCCGGAGACGCTCCGCTGTGGGGCGGCTGGTGTTGCGCCTCTGTGCATCACCTTTCTGCCGCCTTCAAACGTGTATTTAACGGGCGGAAATGTGGACTTTTCTGTTGACCTTTTTTACTGCTTTAAACACAGTGCTGGCGCTGCCGCCTGAGCACGGCCGATCACTGCTTTCTGCTTCTTTTCATGACAACTAGGGAATTTATCACCTGAGAGTTTAGAGCCCATAGCTGAAACAGAATAAACATGTTTCAGAACCACCTTAATCTTGTTTTTGTCTGGCTCAGTGTGTGTGTGTGTGTGTGTGTGAGTGTGTGTGTGTGTGTGTTCTTCACGTAACAAACATGACTGTATTCTTGTTAAACCCTTTGTGGTGTAAGTCAGCTCCAGCTGTGCTCACACACCTTATGCAAATAAAGTGCATGTTGGCACAGTGACAGCTCAGTGAGCATGTTCGCCACTCCCGCTGGAGACCGACCACACACACACACACACACACACACACACACACACACACAGTTTGGGATTTGACCTGCACCTCAGCAGACGAGCTGAAATAGTTGTGTGATCTGAACTTGAAAATGAATGGAGCAACACTCGTGTGTGTGTGTGTGTGTGTGTGTGTGTGAAACGCGTCAGCTGATCACACTGGCTCTGCGTGACTCCTTCACATTCCTCAGGCCCAACAGGATGCCAGGCAGGAAGCGCAGCTCCGATTGCGCCCTGGCTGGGCCGCCCGACCTGCTCTGCAACAGCCAGCGTGCCTCCACCCTCAGCCACCCTCCGCTGAGCAGAAACGCCTCCTGCCGCAGACGACGGCCCCGGGCGCTGTTTCAAGCCTTTCAAATTAGCGGAGCCACACGCAAAGAAGCTTTGAGCACCAGTTAGGAATTATTCTGAATAAACAAGATCCTGAAGCAGATTATTTTCTTTCTGGAATTTCAGTTGCACACACCTTTTTGTTGTTGTGAAACACACCGACAAGCTCCAAGATCAAGACTGCCTGAGACTGTCAGCTGCAAACATCTATCTAAAAAATGACCGCATTTGGAAAAAATAGAATTTATAAACCAAAAAGTTCTGCTGCACACCTACTCAATGAACCTGTTAAGATTTATTAGACGACAAGTCTTCCGACAAACATTTCCATGGAGGCGGTGTGATATTCTTGTTGTATAAGACTTTTATTAAGTTCATTTTTACCAAACAGCATGGTCATCACATAAAAGTTGACTCTAGATTGAATAAGCGAAGGGGAACTCTACTGAGGGGATCAGAGGCGACGTTTCATTCTGAAAGAAGCAACATGAGGAGAGAAGAGCGAGCAGAAATAAAACAGACAGACGTCTACCTCAGCTCACTCGGACTAAAATCCGGTTCCGTAAAGACTGGAGCAAAATGAACAAATAAATAGGCAGTGGGGGCGAAGCTGCAGGAACAACAGGCTGCCGGCTATGATGGGGGTCTACCAGATGCAGGCTGCCGCCGGGGCGAGAAGCTGGTTTCAGCAGTACTGGAGGAAGGTGAGCCGGACGCTGGCGAGCAGAGTTACGAGTCTGAGGAGAAAGCTCTGTGCGTGTTGGGGAACTGCTGCGAGTTGAAATCCGAGTCTTCTCTCACCCGTCTCTTAATGTCTGCTTTGACCTGAGAGGCACAAAAAGATGAACAACATCATTTGCTGGTCGACAACATGAACACAGACAACATATCATGACTTTTTGTTTTTAAGTTTGGATACCACATTTTTCAGACTATAAGTCGCATCAGTCAAAAAATGCATCATGAAGGAGAAAAAAACATATATAAGTCACACTGAACTATAAGCTGCATTTTTTGAGGAAATGTATTTTCCCAAAAAGCGCCCTCTCGTGGCCGTCAGTAATATTTACTCCTCCACCTCGCCTAAACTATGAAAAAAAGTGTGTCTTATGGTCCAGAAATGTGGAAGCCGAGCAGCTCTTGGGTGGTGTGGGCGGAGCAGCAGCGTCCGGGCTCACCTACCTGGTCTGAATACGCTTCCTTCAGCTCCTGGCTCTCCAGGTCTTCCTGCAGCTGTTCGGGTGAAGTGATGGGCTTCACCCCCGCCGTCCTCGCTGCCTGGCTCACCGCATCGGAGAGGGACAGCAGGTTTTCCCCACTCTGCCCTGTCTGGAGACAAACACACACGCACGCCTTACAGGAGGGGAAACGCCGCCACACGTGCGCCGAAGCGAGGCTGCTGCCGATTACCTTCCTGCGCTTGGCTGGCATGCCGTGCAAATAGGCGTCAGATAACGGAGGCTGAGCCTTCATCTTCCTCTGGCTCATGATGTCATGTCTGATGATGGGAACCCATTCCTGCAACAGACCGTGTTTTTAGGACGACGAGTCGCATCAGTCAAGAAATGCGTCATGAAGGAGAAAAACACCATACTGACATTTCACCTTGAAAGGCGACTTATAATAATAACAGAAGAGAAAACAACATGCTAACGGAAGACCTTGATGGCTATTCCGCTACATGAAGCACCGACGACGAACTGGACACGTGTCTGGTATGTTAACGTAACATATTAACAGTTTTTCAGATAACTATAGCATAAAGAACCAAACTCTCGATCTGACTTCAGATCACTAAAATCATTGAATTCTTCATCCTCGGTGTCGCTTCTGAACAACTCCAGCAGCACCGGAGCTAGAAGAAGCGCCACTTCCTCTTTTTTCCATTTTCAGCTGCATATTTCACTACTTGCAGCTTGTAATCTGTGGAACAGGATTTTCTTTTTGGGGGCATTTTTGTTCAGTTGTTCTCAGACGTCTCTGTAAGTTACTGCTAATAGAGCAGGGAGAGCCCCTGCCAGGATGTCAGCGTGAAAATAACAATCATGTGAAATTACCATTTATATTTGAATAATTTCACATTATAAGTCGCATCTGATTATAAGTCACACCCCGGCAAAACTATGGAAAAAAAAAAAATAAAGTGTGACTTATAGTCCAGAAAATACGGTAAACAACCATTCAGATCAGGTGATTGTGGTGGGTGAACCTCAAGCCTCCATAACTGGAGATGATGATATAGGATTTAAAAGACACACACTGATATATTTAGGATAGCAGGATAGTGTGTGTGTGTGTGTGTGTGTGTGTGTGCGTGTGTGTGCGTGCGTGATGGTTCCGTGGATCTCACAGGGGGAACGGCTGCCGCCCAGGCCTCTGACTCCTGAGCCGACTCTTCGCTTCCTCCCTCGGCTCCTGCCGCTGGGACGTCGCTGCCCAAGGCCGCAGCCCCTCCCAGGTCTCCAGGCACCACCCGGACGTCCCGTGACGACGCCCTCGGCTCAGGTGACACCGACATGGCCTCCTCCGCTGTGGTGGCTGCAGCCGGGGAGAGGCTCTCTCCATTCTGTAGCAGAAGCAGCGGCAGGGGGGTCAGGGACTGCAGCACCTCAGACGGGCCTGAAAAGGGGGCCTCCAGGACACACTTACGGCTGCACTTGGTGCTGCTTCAGGCTCTGGTGCACCAGCAGACGGGTCCCTCTGTCAAAGAATGCATCCATTATTTACCGGCCAGGTTAGCTTCTGAAGGACAGGATGTAACAGACGTCAGGGGAGGGAAACGTCTGCTTTTCTGTTCTCACAATTTCCTTCTCTGTGACTGAAGCTTCTGATTTGGTTTTTTGCACCTCTGACCTTAATAAACACAACACAGACTTGAACTCAGTTAAACGTATATACTCCCCCTGCAGAGACCTGTTGGATGTCCCAGATACAACGTGCACACGTTGAATACTGTACACATAAGAGGGCAGCATATCGTCGCTGCCCGAACCAAAAAACCGTATCTCCACTCCTTACGTTGTTGATTTTTTACCGTCTGCCTTCCTCCCTAGCAACTGATGTGGTGGGTATTTATCTGACCAATAAAAAAACCCTTTTATAGGTTAATTCCTGAGGACGTATCCCCCTTGGTCATCAGGAGAGCCAATCTGGAAAACACACATCTCCCCCCTCTGGTCTGACAGGTTGGCGTAAAGGAGAGGAGGAAAGAGGGGAAGAAGGGTGGAGGAAAAAAGGAGGAGGCAGGGAGGACAGAACGTGTTTAGCTCATTACTAGCTGGAATTAGAGGATGTGCTTTTGAATTGGCCCTCATTTCTCAATCTTGCATAGAAACGAAGCGCAGGAGTCGATAGGACACCTGATTCATGAAATATAAGACCGATCGCAGAAGAATGATCAGATCTGGGTCGCTTGAGAACACTCTGGTGGGAGCTTCAGAGCTCACGGATGCACGAGCCAAGAGTCCAGGAGAGAAATGTGGACCGGCAAGATCATTTTTTTAAGCCAAGGATAAAGATGACCGTCTGGTATCTCCCTGAAAAGAGTCAAACTCACGTCTGCCCGTCAACATTACATCACTTTTTGCCTGTAAATGATCCAGATTTCATATAAAATGCCAACCACAAGCCTTTGTTAGCATAATGTGCTAAGCAGAACTGTAAAAACAGCCTGCAGTCAAACTTGGTGGGACATAAAAATGAGACTGGAGGATCGTAAGTAGCTGCACGTTATTGAAGCGCATAGTAAAAAAAAAAACAGGTTTATCCACTATCGCTCACAACAAAACACACAAGCCTGTTTAAAATCCAACAGGTTATTGATAAATGTGTCAACAGAGTTTTATTTTGGATCCTAAATATATCCATTTAAACTGTTTTAGGGTTTCCTTCATAACGTCGTCTTTGAGAAAAACAGTTTTTTCATGCTCCTGAAAGAAACTAATTTTGGAGATACGTGTTTTTCACGCGGCAGCGACGATGTGTTTAGGTAACTTGCGTGCTTAAAGCTGCTAACGGCTGGGCCGCACGCGCAGCGCTGATGCTACGTGAGGAAGCGCTCCAGACTGCCACTAGCAGGTCCTCTACCTCCGTGTGGACGATGTAGGCCTGGATCTGCTCCTGCGTGATGGGCATGTGCTCCAGGATGACTTGCAGCCGCATGGTCATCATACTGGTCATCCAGTTGACCAGACTGGGGCTGATGTCACTTGACATCCTTTGCTGGAAAACCAGAAGCAGAGAAGCCTTTTGATAGATATTTCTTGGTACCTTTTGATTTTGGTCCTTTTATGCAAACCGGAAAGTTCTGTATTTGTTTAGGATTTTTGTATTTGTTTTAACATTTAGGATTTTTTTTGTGTGTGTGGGTTGACAGCTTTTGCAATCAGAAAACTGAGGTGTTGTGGTGTAACACGTGTCACACACGGACCACATGTAAAGGTCACAGATGTTTCAAAGCAAACAGACTTGTGAAATGGACCTAAACTTCCGGATCAGGCTACTTTCACACTCAACAGGCCTCCACTTCAATTTCTGATCTTATGTAAATGTTAAAAACCTTCACATAACATGGACATACCGTATTTTCCGCACTATAGGCGCACCTAAAAGCCTTAAACTTTCTCAAAACCCGACGGTGCGCCTTATAATCCGGTGCGCCTTATATACGGAACAATATTGGTTCGTTGTGGCTACCGTAGTCAGGGGGCGTGGCCGAAGTAACAGCGGTTAAAAATGTAAGGGAATTCCAGTCCCACACCATTAGCACTAAGGGTTTTTTTTAGCTAGCGCTGTTTTACATGTTTACTGAATCGGGGAAAAGTTCCCCTCCACGTTTGTGAATGCACTAACTACGTGATAAACCTTGCGGTTGGTGAAAGATAAACTGTGTAGCGAAAATACTACGTCACTGACGTTACCTTGAGGAAAAAATAACCGTTTGAACCGTGACAAATGGAGTTGGAAATTAGAGCTACTGGTCCGTACGGTACCGGATTGTGAACGCACGAACTTGTTTTGGAGTGAACGGAGTTGTCAGAACGCTGGTTTGTATTCTGTTACCGGTAATAAAGTTTGACTGACTGACTTAGCTAACTGTTTTGGTGACATTTCCTTTAGCACAGCTTCATCTAGTGGATGATAACGCAACCGCAGCCACTACAGTAGTTTCTGCGCCTGCGGTGCGCCTTATATATGAACAAAGTTTCAAAATAGGCAATTTATTAAAGGTTCGCCTTATAATCTGGTGCGCCTTATAGTGCGGAAAATACGGTAATTGTGCACTGATCTAGTCAATATCCAGTTAGTAGAAAATGCTGTCTCACTAAAAAGCACAACAAAACATGATCACACAACTCCTCTAATTTCTTCACTGGTTACACTTTACAATAGAAGACAATATTACTTGGTCTTAAAGCCATCACTAGAATAACAATCCATTATTTATAAATTATGACATGGCAGAAGAAAAGCTTGTGCGGGAACATATACTCACTATTCGGTGGTTGATGACAGCAGTAAGAGCTCTCTGGTCTCCTCTCAAACAATGCAAATTGAGAGCGAGACACTCAAAGAGGGCCTGGTTGCACATCTGTAACAGCCTGGGCCCAAAGGACTCATCTGAGCCACCAAAAGGTTCCACACACGTTAGACATAAGCAGAAAATCAAGGCATGTTTGTGTCGTCCAGCAACTGGAAAGCGTACCGGTGCAGCGCAGGATGTGTGTGGCAAAGAGCTGCAGCTGCTGCCTGAAGAAGGACATGTTGGTCTGGGTGACGTCGACACCCTCCAGAACTGTGACTGAAGACTCTCTCTGAGGAGGTGAAAGCAAATGTGACATTTGGGCCTGTGTCGTTCACTCAAAAGCTACAATACCACTGACGCACAATCGTAATTGTCTAACTTGATTATTGCATTATATTCTGTGTCTACGTGGGTTCAAGGTGATTCATCTCGCTGCGGTTCATCAAAGCAGATGAAAGAAGTGAAAGTATGATCATCCTTGGGCCAAAGCGGAACTTACGAAGCTCTCAGTGATGTATTCCTCCAGCTCGTTGACTAGACTGGTAGCAGCATTCTGGAAGGAGCCACATGCGAGAAAAAGAAAAAAAACATCTTTGAAATAAGGAGGAAAAGTCCAAGTGTGAATGAGATGTTGAATAAGTCCAGACGAGTTCATGAGCCTCAGCTCCATGCACGTCTGGGTACTGGATCTGTACTGACAGAGATGTTCTCATCAGTTGGCTCTCTGCCATTAAGGTAGTTCTGGGTGAAGAACTGGAACAGTTGTGGCTGGATGCGGCTGAGCGGCTGGTGCTGCCCGTGAAGCAGCATCACCAGGTCTGACATGGTGAAGGTCTGGCACACCAGCATCAGCAGCTCTCCAAAAAACCCTGAGGACAACAGCGGATCAGAAAAGATCGGTTGGACATTTTGGATTTAGATATCAGGCTGGCAAAACATAAGCCTGGAATCACAAATAAACGCTGAAGAGGAACCTGCAGTTGCCTGTGTGAGCGCACAGAAGATATAAGCGAGGAGCATGTCTGCGTGTGGACAGGATGGAGGCCTGCGATCAGGTTTAAGTGAGCAGAACTCATGCGCAATGTTAGGATCTCCAGAGGGGAAAAAACCCAGGTGTAGTCTACCAAATTATAGCAAATGACCTGAATTGTGACAACTTATTAACATGATCCTAAAGAGAGGCGTAATTAGCGTTATTCAGACGTCAGTGAGATTTACCGGTAGGATCCTCAGGGCTAATGAAGATGTTGGTCGCCTGGGACAGCCTCTGCATGAACTGGGCGATGCTTTCTGTATCATTCTGAGCCTGACCCAAAGAGCCCATCATGGTACTCAAGACCCCGCGGACAATTTCTGTGAACAGCTCCGGGTTAAGCGATTCAGCTGCAGCGGGAGGGCTGGGTGGAGGGTGTGGTCCCGCAGCACGACTGGGAGCGGGTGGAATTGGAGGTGGAGTAAAGATGGGCTGGGCCTAAAAGACAATGACAAGGAGAGGTGATGTCAACATGAGCAAAATCTCTGCCTAGATATCAATATTAAAACTCAATTCAACATGTTATTTAGCAAAAATAATATTAATATATTATAAATAATATTAAGATACTAAGACAGAATTCTGCTGAAGACGCGCTGCTTTATTCACTGACACGCACAAGCATCAGAGATATTCAGCAGCTTCTTAGCTAAACCCTAATGTCATTTTAACTCACAGTGTCCTGCTCTTCCTAAATTGATGTTTACAGTACAACCTCATGAAACAGATTTTTAATAATCTAATAATCTCATAGTTTTATCAGGACAGAGTCATCTCCAGGACTGAGGTCGGTGGGTAGGTAGCATCAGGTGTGAGGTTCTAGGGTCACTGCGCATCCCGACAGTATCCACAGTGCTTTTTGTCATGTTAGAACCTTATTCCAAAATGGAATAAATTCACTTTTTCCCCCTCACAATTCTACATACAACATCCCGTAATGGCTGTAAAGCATTCACAGCCTTTGCTCAATTGTTCTGATCACTGTAATGGGCTTCTGCCTCCCTGTGTGTATCGGTGTATAAACGTGTGTATGTGTGTCTCTGCGGGGTGTGTGTAGGTGGAGTTTGGGATGCTGGTCTCCTGATTGGTTACTAGGGTGCACCGATGCTTTAAAAGCTCCACCCGACCTTCAGGGCAGTCTTTGCAGCCTCAAGTCTCTTTGAATATGACCTCACGAGCTTGGTAGGCCTATCTTTGGCCAGTTTGGCCCATTCCTCCACACAGCCCCTCTCCAGCTTTGGCCTGTGGGCTCAGGGTCTTCATCCTGCTGAAAGATGAGCCCAGTGGAGAGCACTCCGGAGCAGCTTTTCATCCAGGACGTCTCTCTACATTGCCGCTTTCATCTTTAACTCCATCCCCGATCGCTCAGCTTAGATGGCCGGCCAGCTCCAGGAAGGGTCCTGGTGGTTCTGAGACCACTGTGCTCACTGGGGCCTTCAAAGTAGCAGAAAAGGTTCTGCAGCCTACCCCAGATTTGTGCCTCCAGACAGTCCTGTCTGAGGAGCCTGCAGACAACTCCTCTGACCTCATTATTAGTTTGTGCTCTGCTCTGCTTATGCAGACCTTTGTCTGACTATCCAAATCATGTCCAATCAACTGGATTTACCGCAGGTGCACTCCAGCGAGGCTGCAGAAACATCTCAAGGATGATTAGTAGAAGCAGGAAACACCTGAGCCCCATGTTGAGCTTCAGGCCAAAGTCTGTGAATACTTATTTAGATGTAATTTCTTTGAATTTGCAAAAATATTTTAAAAAAACAAAACATTTTTTCACATTGCCACCATGGGGTGCTGTGGGTCGAATTTTGAGGGGCTGTGACATAACAAAACTGGAAAAAGTGTGACTGTAGGTGGAGTTCGAACACTGACCTGCTGCATGAACTCACTCACTCCCTGGATGAACGCTGGGACTCCTGTGGTCGTGACAGTGATGGTAGGAGCCCCTACAGAGGTTGCACCAGCTCCACCGGCTACCCCAAAGACAGAGCCCAGGAGCTGGCGGAGGTCTGGGGGCATGTCCTGGGGCAGGGACTCACTGGTGGTGGGCTCGGCGTTGCTGCCGGTGTTTGCGTCAGGCGAAGGAGACGGACCCGAGGCGGAAAATGAGAAGGAGGAGGAAGAGGCCTGAGAAGAGGAGGAGGAGGAGGAGGATGACGAGGAGGAGGAGGAGGAGGAAGTGGAGGAAGGGGAGGATGTGGAAGTTTGAGCACCTGTAAAAAATATTGAAAATTAAAACGTTGCTAACAAGACACCAAGTTGGAAATGTTGATCTAAAGCAGGACAAGATATATAAAAATACACTGAAAAATCCAATTAGAGTTACTTTAAGTGCATTAAAGTAAACTTCATGTTATTGCCTGTAAAATTTGCGTATATGTTTTCCTTCATGACTGTGCACACAGATTAGTGAGCGAGGCTTTGACAGCCTTAAATTTTCTTTTACTCGGCTTGATTTTCAACCGCACATCACTGAGATAAATGGTCTTTTATGCACTATACACCACTCAAAACACAAATACACTTTAATATATATTACCATCTAGCTCTGCAACCTGAAAAACCAGCTCACCACTGGGCAGGCCTCGTGTAGGCTGAGCAGCATGTCAGTAAAAAGCCAACATTGGCGCAAGATCTACACTAATGAGCCGACAGAAAAACAAACATACTTGGCCCCATCTGTCCAGGAAGCAGGAGCTGTCCTACCAATCCACTGATCATCTGGTTGAGAGCAGCAGGGTTAAACGCCTGAGGACGGGGTTGAATTTAGTCAGTTTAGTCAAGACTGCTGACCATAGCGATGCATGGCTGACAAAAGCGGCGCTAGATTCAAAAGCAGAAGAGCATCCTCACCTGCCCTGGCTGCTGGCCCGGCATGGTCGCCCTCACATTGATGGTGGTTCCACGGGTGCCAAAGGCTGAAGGAGGGATGTTGGGTGAGAAAGAGGGCCGGGTAAATACAACCCTGGCGTGGGGCTGGCCACTGTTAGGAGGTGGCGGGGGAGCAGTAGGGGTAGTCGTGGGCGTGTTGGGGCCTGTGGTGGTTGCGGAAGAGCTGGCGGTGAAGCTGTTACCAGTAGGGGTGGGCTGGGGGGGGACTGGCTGGCCTGTTGCAGCAGTGGAAGCAGTGGCAGCAGTGGCAGCGCTGGTGGCTACAGCAGCGGCGTACTGACTGATCTGCTGCATAAGATTCCGCATAAAGTCAGGTGGAAGGGCACCTACGGCGATGGGGAAAGAAGATATGCATAAAATGTAATCCTTTTATGTGAAGAAAATACCAAAGATTTTAGGGAGGGGGGAAAAAGCAATAAAATAAAGATGTTGGATTTAAGCTTACATAAAGGTTGGTTTTTCTGAATGTTCTGAAAATAAATTAGGACTTGACTGGGCAAAGTAAAATGGAGGCTGCCAGCAAATTTGCCTGGCATTTACCTGGTTGTCCAGGTATTTGCTGTCCGACTGCCGCAGGATTTGTACCTGGGCCTGCATGTACAAAAACAACACACAAAGAGTTTGACTTTTTAAGTGAAGGTCAGCAAATTCTGATTTACAGAAGCGGGTTTGCTGAAAAAAAAAACAAACCAAAAAACAAAAAGGGGAAAAGGGAATTCAAAAACACCCAACGAAAAGAAACGGAAAAAATCCCAACTGACTGAGCTCACCATAAAACCTCAACACTAGGCAACAGCACAGAGATTGGCCCGCAACAGCAAGATTCTACGTGAAAAGACGGCGCTGCGCTGCCGGCCTGCTGGATGTCATACACAGTAAAACATTTGAAGTGTGGTGGGTATGAGACAACACACCGTCCGTGTTCATCTGCATCATGACCACAGGGACAGCCTGGTGGCTGATCCTGATGACCCGGGGACCAGCCTGTCCCTGTCCGGCCTGTTGAGTGGACGGGGCAGTCTGTGGGGGGTAGGTCTGTCCCTGACCTGGCTGATCCGACTG
This sequence comes from Arothron firmamentum, assembly GCA_016586285.1. Classification (NCBI taxonomy): domain Eukaryota; kingdom Metazoa; phylum Chordata; class Actinopteri; order Tetraodontiformes; family Tetraodontidae; genus Arothron; species Arothron firmamentum. The sequence goes on from BJFM01002633.1 coordinate 27,403, forward strand.
GTTGGACGACGGTGGGGTTGAGGCTTGTCCCTCCATGCTGCTCGTCATCGTGGCGCCCAGGTTCATCTAAGACACAGGCGTGAAGAGGTTTGACACAAATATGGTCGACTCTACATGTCGACAGGGGGAGAGTTCTTAAAATCACAGACGAAACAATAACAAAGCTGCGTCAGGCTCTGCAGAAACAGCTTCCTTTATGCAGAACAAGCAGTATTTATGAAGTAATAGCTCAGACTTTCAGGGATATTAACATACTTGCACTGGGATGTGGTGGTGCACAGCTCCGGGCAGAGTGACCGGTGCAGCGTAGTGAGAGAAGGGCCTGAGCACATGCAGGTGCCGGGGCACCGGACCCAAAAGGTTCAACCGCAGGTCGCTGAGAGCCACAATGGCATTGCCAAGAAGGCGAAGCGCCTCGAAGGTCAGGACGAGAACACGCTGGTCCTCCTCCCTTTCCTGCAGCAAAAAGACAGTACGAGACAAACGCAAATCTGAGCCAACGACTGCAACATGAAAATGATGTGAAGTAAGCAGGAATGCCCGAGACTGGGGCTTTTCCAACACGTGCAATAACGATCGATGACAACTTCTACAAGCCAATTGCTAAGCACAGAAGGCCATGACGCTGGACACATGCACAGGGTGTGAGGACAGCCAAAATGTCCTCACTTCCCTAAAAATTTGTATTTTAGACCCCATTATGTAGCAAGTACAAGAACACACACACTACCAATATCTAGACAGGAGAACACCCTGAAACATCACAAACATGTGCTTCTGAATTCTGTGAATCCTACAGCGTGGTTGGTGTATTCCGCATTGGTGGCAGTCTCCAGGATTGTGTGAGCTCTCTGAATGAAAGGCTGAAGTCTTTCCTCCACCCTCTGCAGCTCAGACAACATCTCTGCCAACTCAACTGGACTGGGATGACTAAAAATGAAGGCCAAAGTTGGTATTAGCGACACAACTTTTGTAGCAATAAATGATGAATGCAAAAGTAATGAGCTGTCTTACTTGGGCCCAGGTTGGGGTGTTGGTCCATCTGACTGTGTGGAAGAGGTAGGTGGGGGTGGGGGGGTAGTTGGAGGTGGGGAGGTGTCCATAGGCTGAGCAGAAGGAGACGGTGTGGAGGTGGTTGATGAAGATGAGGGAGCAGCAGCAGTGGCGGCAGCAGGAGGAGCAGCAGCAGCAGCAGCAGCAGGAGCCGTATCTGTTCGAGATGAAGAATCGCCTGACCGACTCTTAAAGAGAGACCCAGAACCATGAGCGTTTGTTACAAATGAAGCAGAGACTTCTTTAAATCTTTGATAGTATAAATGGTTTACCTCCATTCTTTGGATAACATTAGTGATATCCCGTAGCAGGTTCTCAGCCAGCACCAGCCTTAGCCTCGGCTCACTCTGCACCGGTTGGTCCAAATCAATGTGCACATTTACTGACCCATTGTTCTGAAAAAGGTAAAGTTACAGTCAGTAAATGATGTTTTTCATGCTTACATGCAATTAAAAGAAATGGGTCTTACTCCTGTACTCGTCGTGACTCGGAGATTCCTGGCATTCTCTCCCATCCCAGACACCATCTGCTGGACGGCCATCTAGACACAAATCACTGATAATAAGCCGATGGAAAATATGAAATGAATCATGAAACAGGGCAGCACACATCAACCAACATTCTGGAACCTAATCAGCATATCTGCTTCCCGATCCTACTAAAACTTTGACTTACTAATACAAGACAACCATTGTCCCTGTCGCACAACACTAGTGCCATCCCACTGAGCGTCAGGCGATTTACACTCCATCAGTGAAAACAACAACAGCTGCTGTCAGTAGTCATAATGATGGATCCCACAGCCTCGTATGTAGGGCTGCAGCAATCGATTATTTTAGTAATCGAGTATTCTATCAATTATTCTGGTGCTTAATCGAGTAATCGCATAAGAAATATACCATGCAGACTGCGACTTCTTTTTTTTACATCACTCTAACTTTATTGAAAAACATCCGTAATGTTCTCGTTCCGTTGAACATGATGAAAATAATATCAAACTTGGATACGGAATTAATTAAACTGACTTTTACAATTTAACTAATTGAAGTTCAGGCTTTAACAAACTCACTATAGCACTTTTTTCCATCTATTATTATTATATTATTATTATAATTACCTTACGCAAAAACATAGCTGAGTTGGTAGCGTGATAAGCACAGTGACCTTCAAAATTCATGGAATAGGACAAAACATTTATTGCTACATGGTGAACGATCTTGTATTCATTCTACATAATAAATAACTCAACTTTAGTCTCCCACCCCGATCCAAAAATGAAAAACCGACTGCACCTTAACTTACATACCTGTATCTGCTGGGGATCCATGATGTTAACAGGTAGATTGAAGGTGCCGAGCATCACATAGCTGTTAGCATTGCGATCGTGTGGGGGCATTGTAGATGGCCCCTGTGAGGATGAGGCGGTCCCACTGTCTGTTGCAGAGCCTCCCGTCCCTGAGTTGGACTGGGATGGTGGTGGAGGTGCCCGTTCCACAAGGTGAATAACTTTGCCACCCACGTCTTGAAGAACAGAAAAATGGTAAGTATATGATAAATAAGTAAAAATCTACCCTCTGAATACTATGCTGAAGTTTACAGCAGAAAACAGTTGTTAGCAAGCTCAAATTTTAGCAGCTCACTCCCCCTTTGAGGCTCTTGGTGAGATTGTCGCCTCCTGATTGTATCTTGAAGATGTGGTTCTTTTTACATGGCTTCATACTTAAACAAATTCAACTAGATCAAATATGTTACTTCATCCATCAAAATAGAAATACTGCTGTTAAGGTTTACATCAACAACTACATCTTTTTTCCCCAGAGTGCTTTGGAAGAAGATTATTTATACTGTGTCATAGTGTTTTTGACTTTGACAGTCAACCTTAACTAGAACTGTAAAACAGCACTAAACATGTGGTGTTCACCCTGTTCTCTTCACTGACAAGTATCAGGAAGGTTTTGTGTAAATATTTAACATTTATTTTTTTCACTTTTCTCACTTAGCAGCAGCAGATACTACTGTACCTTTAAATGTTTTGTTCTTCTTGTATTTGTTTCTCCCTTAATATTTTTATGTTAAATTTCTAACGCTAAGGCCAAAAGATTATGCACCAAACATAGTTTTATGTGAGAATGTGATAACTTACTGTAGTCTGCCAGAGTCCTGTCATCCTGCAAAACCCTTCCTTGGTAGATCAGTCTCTGTTTGTCCACAGGGATACCCACTGAAGGCGCGATATATTCCTTGAACTCTTTGACAGTCAACTACAGACGTGATTGAAGTTACATTAAAAAAAAATACCAACACAGAGTGACTGAAAATTATGTTTTTGTAGTAGCTGTTGAATTTACCTGAGGAGCAACAGTATAGGTTCTGCTTTGGGAGTCTAAAGTTTTAACTGTCACCTCTACATCTGCAGCTTGTTCCTCCATTGTGTTTCTGTATCTATATGGGTTGAGGTCATTAGTACTTAGATAGGAAGCAAAGTAAATACAAAAGCAGGCGTTTGAAATCAGTTGGCATATAAAAACAACAAAGGAAAAGTGGCAAATTTCTAGGTGAACTACACATGATTTTGTTTAAAAAGAGGTCATTTTAACTATTATAACTTTATAAAAAAACACACACATTCTAAAAACGTGCTGCTGGGATTAAACGGGTAAACGTTGAACATACGTGGTAAGTAAGATGTTTACAGGTCCAACGTTAGCATTATGTCCATGTCGTTACACCGTGCTAAATAGGTTAACATTAGCTAAAGGAAGTTATCTGAAACGTGTTAAATAAGTCACCCACCACTATATTTTGGCATTACATAAACAACAAAAAGGGTGACATGCAATGCTAAAGTAATGAAAAATACCCTTTTAGCTATATTTAGCTTAGCTTAAACACTAAAACACAGCAAACGTATGTGCTATGAAGGCTAAGCTAAATCTTAATTCACAAACCGTTAAAAATATGCCTACTATAACGCTGACAAAACCACATGTCGTTTTTATAACAACTCTAGCTTACTTGATTGTCCGTTCCCTTCAAATTCACACTATTTTCCTAAAACATCCAGTGTATGCGGTTCTAGCTTTATCTCCAATAACATGCAAAAATGGTGTTTAAGACCAGACAGGCCTGCGAAAATTCAATCGCCTTCTTTCGCCGCGCAATGCATGCCGGTTAACCACGCCCCCTACAAGCACCGATTACGACAAAACACGCCCATAAATTAGCTTTCAACGCCCACTCTTTCAAACGTGATAGGGTGGCGGTCTGTAGAGGCGTGGTTTGTTGCCTCTGCAGCCCGACATTTGACTTCCTCATACCGGTTTCCGCAAGATCTGTGACGTCTGGCTGTCGGCGGATCGTGGTTCAGCACAGAAAACATGGCGAATTTCGTGGAGGCGACTTCCCATCAGGAGTTTGACGATATCTTAAGCAAAGCTGGAAGAAATCTGACCGTGGTACATTTTGAAGCGGCATGGGCTCCTCAGTGCAGCCAAATGAACGACGTGATGGCGGAGCTCGCCAAGGGGCACGCACACGCAACCTTTGTCAAGCTGGAGGCCGAAGCGGTTCCCGAGGTGTCGGAGAAGTATGAGATTGCGTCAGTCCCCACTTTCCTCTTCTTTCGAGGCAAAGAGCAGGTGGACCGCCTGGACGGGGCCTATGCTCCGGAGCTTACAAAGAAGGTAGACCGCTTGGCGGCCAGCGGGGGTCCCGGCGGGTCCGCGGAGAGCCCCGCCGTGGACTTGAACCAGCGACTGAAAAAGCTGATCAACGCAGCCCCCTGCATGCTGTTCATTAAGGGCTCCTCTCAGGAACCCCGCTGTGGCTTTAGCCGGCAGATCGTTGCCCTTCTGTCTGAAAACAACATTCAGTTTAGCAGCTTTGACATCTTATCTGATGAGGAGGTCCGGCAGGGGCTGAAGACCTTCTCCAACTGGCCCACCTACCCTCAGCTCTACGTGAACGGCGAGTTGGTGGGTGGATTGGACATTGTTAGAGAGATGGCCGAGTCTGGAGAGCTTGCAAACACATGCCCAAAGGCCCAGACCTTGGAGCACCGCCTGAAGAGCCTGATCAACCAGAGCCCGGTGATGGTGTTCCTGAAGGGCAACAAGGAGGCTGCCAAATGTGGCTTCAGCAGGCAGACACTGAGTATTCTGAATAACACGGGGGTGGATTATGACACGTTTGACATCCTGCAGGACGAAGAAGTACGGCAGGGGCTCAAGACGTATTCTAACTGGCCAACCTTCCCCCAGCTGTACGTGAAAGGAGAGCTGATCGGTGGTCTCGACATAATCAAGGAGCTGGACGAGAGCGGAGAGCTGGTGTCGATGCTGAAGGGGGAGTCCTAGGCGCCGCTGTTTTGCGATTACAAAGAGAGACAAAGAAGCTCCTGGCCATGTCCGAAGATCCACTTGTACCTGATCTAAAACAGAGTTGTGAGCCATTTATGAGCAGGAATTAGATTAAAAGCCATTTTGGACAGTCCACTGTAGCAAAAAGGAGCCAAGTTTCATTTCCTGTCTAAAGCACAGTTAAAAAAGGAAAACTTGCTTTCATTTTCATTTTTTGATTCAATCTAGGTCATTTTTTTAAATTTTGCTTTGCTTTTGACAACTCTTAAAAAGTACACTTGACAGTTTTTTGGAATGCAGGTTTAACAGCATTCGTCCTTAACCTTAATGTTCATCTGCATGTGGAAAATACAGAAGAAGACCTTATCTTTATCACTGAATCTAACAAAGTCTGAATAATTCTGCTTTAAATGCTCATAATAATTTTGGCATTCAATTTGTTAAATATACAAAATGATTAAAACCTTTGTCTTCTGTCTTTTTTATCTAGATAATATGTCACACTGTGGAGTTCAAGGAGAACAAACCTTAAATTCCAAACTAAGTGGCAATATGTTCATTACCTTGCAGAGATAATTATATAAAAGAGTTTATTATGTTGTTATCAAGAACACTGGGGAATAAAAGCTTATTTTCTGCAAGTCCCGTCCGTTTTTGCATGTCAATAAGTAAAAAATGTGTTAGCCAACTTAAGTAAAATAATGACAAATGAGACCAAAGCATCACATTATAAAACATAATTTATACAGCTGTGGGACACAGTATCATTTTTGGATGTATGCTCAATTATGATGAGCAAAACTAACATATATTTTAGATTCAGGGGCTTTTTTTCCTCCCTAAAACACAAACTTATCACTTGTCAAGTCCACCGAGAGATACTGAAACCTCAAACTTTTTCAATTGTTTGTATAAAAGAACAGGGGCGTCTAGTTGGTTTGGAGATCTGGTTATTTATTAATCTTCACCCACGCTACTTTAAATCAGCATGTTGGACATTTCGCAAGCGGAAAGGTGAGCGGCTGTGCGGGTGTCGGTGTGGCCCCTGGAAGACAGCAACAATGTGGAGCAGAGTCGTGTCGTTTCTTCTGTCATTATATAGCTTTTTCTATCAGGCCATCGTTCCCTGTCCGTTTCCTGAGCTGATGCCTGTTAACACCATTGATCAGCAGCAGGTAAGAAACCAAAACAACTATATACAGTGTATTTATTGCGATGTCTGAGCTGTGGTTGATTCTATTATTCCACCCGCTCTGTGTAAGTGTTACAGAGATGAAGATATGGTGCTGACGCACTTTCCACCTCCTTTGTTGTTTCCATAAGCAACCTCTCTCGTGGGCTTTTGATTGCGAATGAGGCTGAGCCTCCTGCCACCCCTCACTGCTGCGTGTCTCTGCATTTTAGTATCTGGGGAAATGGTACTTCAGAGCAGCCGTTAGTCGCCACGAGGCCGAGATTGCCAAGTTCAAGCCCCTGGACAGCCTGTGGTTCAACATGGAGAAAAGCAGCAACGACACTCTGCTGCTGACAGGACATATGCACATGTGAGACACACACATGACTGGAAATGAAGTCTGAGTCTATTTCAGAAGATAGTTTAGTTAAAAAATTCACATTAAGGAGAGGGAGACAGTCAGCTTGCATCATCTACACTAGTCAATGTAGACTAATAAACAAGCTTAGGTCAGGAGATAAGACCCCAGTCAATGATTGACTTTCACTCTGGGTAAAAGAAAAGACAGCTCCGTCTGTCAAATGTTCTGTGTGTGTGTGTGCATGCACAAAAGGACGTATGAAACTGCATGTTCCAACAAGATGGGGACTAAAAAAAGAAACAAGAAATCACAACATCACAGATACTAGAATTAAGGAAGTAAAAGTCAATCTGATTTGAAAAATGAAAGTATCCACGTCACAGTTTTCTTATGTCATAGCTCAGTCAAATGGAAATGGCTGAAAGATAAAACGAAATATAGAAAAAGGAAAAATATCTATATATTTACTTTTCAGGAAGGGAAACTGCATAAAAGAGACCTGGACCTATCGTATACATATGCACAGGGATGATTTGGAACTGGAAGGTAACGACAGAGTCTGCAATCAGTCTGTACACACACGCCCACACACACAGGTGGAGGAAAGAAATGCTTTTCTAATGACCGGTTGAATGAACGATACTGGTGGTTATTGATGACCGATGAAGAGGAATAAAAGAAAACAGCTTTTCCACCTCTGGCATCTGTTTCATGGGACCCAACCAGCAGAAGCTGTTTGGTATTAAATTTTGGTATTAAAAAAACAAACCACGGTATAGATTTATATAAGTAGTGTGTTTATTCCTGTGTTTGCTATGTTTGGATATTTGTTTCTCTCTCTTTTATTCTCTCTGTCCTGTCTCCCTCTTCTTCTCCTCTTTTACCCGCCCAGCTTTCAGCAGGATGGTTCCTCCTTGTCAGCCTGGTCCTGCTCGAGGTTTCTTCCTGTTAAAAGGGAGTTTCTCCTGCCACTATGCTGACCTGGGGGTTCCGGCTCTGGGTTTCTGCCTTTGTAAAGCACCTAGAGACCATTCTGATTCTCTTAAAAGCCGCCAAACAAATAAAACCGACCCGATGCCCCTGTTCCCGAAACCTTTGATGCTTCTCGGCGTGTTTCAGGGAAGCCGCATCGCAGGAACCTGCTGTGGAGCGGCCGCTGGGCCAACTGCCCCGAGTGCATCGTTTTACAGGAGCTAGAGCCCCCAGCGAGTCCGTCAGCCTCCGAGGACTCGCTGAACAGACTCCTGCTGTACGGTAAGCCACCCCCACCCCCCCGCCACCTTCAGCCGCGCAGCCTCACTAACGCGCCTGCGCCGATGCAGCTCGCCACAGCCATGCGGACCCTGAGGTGGTGGCCGCGTTCCTGAAGAACACAGCTTGTCACAACATGTCGGCCAGCGTCACACTGCCTCAGGGGAAAGGTCTGGAGCCTTTCGGTGACACCGGCGTCGCCAACGAGCGGAAGACCCAAGCTAATGTGTGTTTTTCCAATTGCAGAGTTTTGTAAATGAATACCAAGGAGGAGGTGGGCGCAGCGGTTACACCTTCAGTTTCAGACTCCTGGCCCCCAGCGTTACAAGCTTTACAGTTTGGTCCATTTACAGGATGTTGCTGCAGCCTGGACCCTGGACCAAAATAAAGACTGTGTCCATGTTTTTGCTGTTGAATTGTAATGTAATTAAAATATAAAGGAGAGCTGTGACCTTTCATCGTTTTCCTCATGGCCTCTGTCACTTTTAATCTAACTGTCCCAGGGGAACCTGGGGTGCAATAGTTACAAGGACAACACTTCTGCAGGGGAAACGGCTGCACACACTTTTGTCCATGTAAATTCTCACACTAACACACAAACAAGATTAATTATAGCAGCTTAATGTCCCTGGTAAACCCCCTTTACCTGCACTTGACCTTTACCCTGGGCAAGCAAAATGGTACGACTCAGAAACCATCATCACAAAAGGCACCAGTCATGCTGAGAGTGAAAGAACAGATCCCGGTCAAAGGTCACGTTAAAAGGTTCTCTCAGGCAAAACTAGCAGCTAAAGAAATGATCTTCCAGAGTCCTGAGGGGACCAGCTGATCTTTTCCTGGGGAGATTAGGTTCAAACGCCATAACCTCAACCTAACCTTTGTCCAAATTAAGACGATAATTCAAGGCCAATTGTATTCCATGCTGCCAAACAATATTTTCTAAAGGAAGAATGTAGAGGTGAAAAGGATTGGTCCCAGTACAGAGCCCTGAGGATCTCCATGATGAATAGGACCGTCATAAACCTGAGCAAACTGGATATGATCTGAACCAGTCAAGCACTGTCCCTTTAATCCCAATAACAGTGAAAGCCAGGGGTACACATGCTGTTGCTGAAGAAGATTTATGGGCTGTTGCATGTTGGGAGGACCTCTTTGATGTTCCTGGTGTTTCCTTTTGTTTCACAAGCTTTGTTAATACGTCCTATTAAAGCTGCTGCTCTCTGTTTGGGGTCCTGAATCTGTTACAAAGCCATTTAAGCTGTTTTCTATTCCTGAAACCACAGAGTGTAAAAGTGCAAGGTTGAGGTTTATGCCGACAGTCCCTCTGTGTGCTCATTATGATAGAAAGTACTTCCTCCATGGAACTTTTCATAACAAAGACTCCTTTATGGCTTTGGCCAATCTGCAACAGTACCACATGACCAATATCAAAGTAAATGACTGTTTTGTTTTTTTAAATCCACACTTTCATTTTCATATTGTAGCTTGTGGATGTGGCTACTGTGAGGCTGACGCTGACTCAGTGTCAGTGTCTCCGGGGCTGGACTGGCCTTTAGCATTTTACTGAAAGGTCAAAGTTCAGGAAGACACTCATCAGTAGTTCAATCCACACTGAGCTTAAAACCGGTATTCAACTTTTTCCATATAATATAAACAGAAGTCAAATTTTTGATATTATCTGTTATCTTTGATCTCTTGATTTGAGTTGAATATTTGAATATTATAGGAAATATTATCTGAAAGGTGTGGGTTCCTCTTACTTTGGAAGGGGCAGCACCTAAAAGTTGCTTCAGCCCACTTATGTTTTTGTGTGTGTGTGTGTGTGTGTGTGTGTGTGTGTGTGTGTGTGTGTGTGTGTGTGTGTGTGTGTGTGTGTGTGTGTGTGTGTGTGTGTGTGTGTGTGTTTGTGTGTGTGTGTGTGTGTGTGTGAAGGGACGAAATGGGAGAAAGTTTCTGACCTTTATGTGTTTAAAGAGAACATAATCTGGGGATGTCCGAAGGAGCAAAAAATTAAGCGTGACAGAGAAATGAAAATGGCCTTCATCAAGTTTTCTTTTTTAAAAAAACATAAATTTGTTTCTGCTAAAACATGTTCTTTTTTCTACCTCCACACACACATCTGAAAAGCCTGCATGTCACCAGGCACCCATCCATTCCATCTAACCCAGAGTTACAATAATTCATCATGTGTTTAGTTCATGTTTTGTGCTCTTGTGTGTTTTTATTTGATCTGCCTCAAGCATCCATATGGGGGTTAAAAAGAATGTAGACAACAGTCAGGGCGTAACTATGTGATTGGCATCATGGCTGAGGATTCCTGTCTCCTCTCTGCAGTCCAGCAGGTCCAGTCTCAAAACTCCATATCTCCCAGTCCAAGAAACCACAACCGTGAGAAATATGAGAGCTGCGTTCGAGATATCAAACCATCTTTGACGCTCAGCTCTTCCTCTTCCTAACTGGAATACCCAGAGGTGAGAAGTAATAGCAACTGTAACAAGTCAGTTTCCCAGAAAAAGATGCGTTAGAAGCAACACGTCAAACATCCCCTTAAAAGGCTGAAGCTCAACAGTGTGGAAGGAAGATGGTTTTTTTTTAGTTGTGCTTAACTAATTTTTTTTTTTTCCCCCAACACAGCAGATGAAAATTTCCCATTCCCAGTGGAGCAACTAGACCTTGAACACTGCAATAATCTGCTGCAAAGCTACAAAGTACAGGTGACTCCTGGCCCTCTTAGGTCAGCCTAAAAGGTTCCTGAAAAGGTGCGTTGCTCTTATCAGGTCAGGCTATGCCCTGATGTGTGCTATTCAGAGAAGTTTACTTTGAATATTAATTCCAGAAACCGGGGAAAAACTCATGACTGACAACCAAACCTGAAGCGGATGCAGATGATCAACTTTCACACTCTCAGTGTGTCTCCAGGGCAGGAGCACAACACTGAAATTAAAGAAAAACTTCAACGCCAAATTGAAAACACGTGTATATATTCTTATTACCTAATCTGTAACGCATCATCTGTACCCTTCTTATCACCACCCATCCGCCGCATGAAGAAATCTGTGTGAGTCATTGAGATGTTGCCTTTTGTTGACGGTGTGCAGTTGCAGCGCCACGTTCAGCAGCGGCTCCTTCCTCATCTCAGACAAACCACAGCTCTTTCTACAGAAGGTCCAAAAAAAAAAAAAAAAAAAAAAAAAAAAAAAAATACAAAACTCACACAGGAGGGAAAACCCTGCCTACCGTTAATGTCTCTCAGACAGAAGAGTAGATGAGGTTGGAAACAGAGAGAGCAGCACACACTGGGTGAGTGAAGGGTTTAGCACCTTTCTTCATGTTTCTAAAGTTAGCTCTATTTTCTTAGCTTGATATATATATATATATGTGTGTGTATATTAATTTAGGGACTGAGCTGTCCACTGTGGTATTATATTGATATTAGTTTTGGATTCCCAAACAATTGTGTTATTAGGTAGCAGAGAACAAATTAGGTATTGTGTTATTAGGTAGAGAAATGTCATGTGTTGCACAGATTGTAGATTGTGACATCACAGATTGTGATGTAATTACTAATGGAAATGGAGCGGAATGGGCCAGTCTGTGTTAAAAACAGTGAATTGTGTTCGGGTGCTGGTTTCCACATCGACCTGACCAGCATCATCAGCTCTATAGTGCTTTTGAGCACAACTGCTGACTGATAGAAAGCACGGTTGAGGGGATGTGCTATTTTAGGAGACAGGTTTCAGTTTATGTCACAAACAAACAAGCGCACCACGCACCTAAGCACTTCGATGTTGATAACGTCGGAAAGAACTTTCCCCAATGCTAAACTCCGAAGAGGCAGAAAAATGGTGGGCACACGTATCTGCGCCGACAAACCGGTGAGAGGATTCCTCAATCTGGTCCTGTTGCTGCTGAGCAAATCTGATATTAGTCTTTTTTGGGGTTTTGTTTTGGAGGATCTTCAGTGTTGTGATCCTTCAGGTAGCCGTGATGTGTGTGTGTGCTTGTGTGTGTGTTTGCAGGATGGCATGGAATTCGAGGTCCTCTCACAAGCACCTCCTGCTGCATGTCTGGTGTGGTCTCCTAACCGTGGCCGTGTTGGTTATGGCCGCTCTGCTGATTTCCATCAAAACACAGTCGAGAAAGGTGAGTGAGTCAGTGGCGGGACGTCACGTCCCAACTGCGTTCGCTTGGCCGTCTGCCTCTTGGTGGGGGACGTTTACCAGTCTGGCCCAGAAACAACAACAACTTATCGACACTGAACTAATCTAAAATTCCACTCACACGCTCATGAACACAGAATGTGCAGAACACAGTTGAGCAACAAAGAGAGATCATGCCTGATGATGCTGACCACAGGAATGGTGGTGATGGTGTAAATGTTGTGTGCTTTATTTTGGTTTTCAAAGGATGAAGTTTCTTCCCCGAGGCCAAGCGTCGCTCCAACAGGTGCAGTATTTAGGCCCCACAGCGTTCATCGGGGCCCATGACAACACATACACGAGCGAAGCCAGTATTTCAGATGACCTTTAACACATTAACTTTACTCTTACAGTCAACACTATTGCCGCCCCATTCAAAGGTAACGGTTTGGGTTTTTTTTTTTAAACAATTATTCTTATTATACATTTTCAGTTATTAACTTTTTTGTCTTGTTTGCTGTTTTCAGGCTCATCTCCATCACACATTCAGTTAACGAAGTGTAAGTTCCATCTATGCGATTTCTTTATTTCCTTTTGGGGGGGGGGGG
>BJFM01002633.1:41645-44145 GCA_016586285.1 Arothron firmamentum
ACAGCCTGGCAGAAAGCAGACAGATGTTGTGAAGGTCAGTGGGCGCCAGCCACATGTTTCCAGAGGTGGACTCTGCAGTTCTGAGTTTCTCTGAGCCCACCACCACCACCGTCAGTCTACAGGCTGAATCTGAAACCGTTTGGAGCAACAGGTGAAAAACAGGAAGCCACATATCTGCCCGGGTGTCCGCCATGCTGGTTCTGGAGGGGAACCAGAATCAGGCGGAGGCGTAAACAAACTCCGTGGATCAAAGTCCTCGGAAGCGGTCAGACTTTCCTCATTAAACAATGTGAAACTCTTTTCAGACTCTTGTGTCTGCTCCTGCTCCCTCAGCCTGGAAACAGCTCATATCCACCAGCTGCTGGAAGGTTGAGCAAGACCAGGTTTTGACCGTGTAAACGTACTGTGATGAAACAGAAGATCTGATACGCTGAGATCTTGTGGTAAATACCTGAGACATGTTGGTGTCGCCTGAAAATGTATTTTATATTGAAATATTAGAGCATTTGCTGCAAAAAAAAAGAGAACGTTTTGCGAACATTTGGAGTCCTTATTTTTTAATAAAATGAGACGGACACATAAAATCTAAATAATCTGTAGGTAGAGACGAATTAATCTGAAATCTTACAAAAGCAGTTTCAACACAGTAAATGTAGTAGTTGTAGGATTTCAGCATGGAGGGAAAAAAGCAGCATAAAAGTAGAATATGTTGAATTTTAGGACAGCAACAGCGAATAAAGCCAATCCATTTAAAACCAGTTTAATGAATATCTGTGGCCCAGCGGGTCAGATCTGCCATTCTGAGTGACCCAGAGGTGAAGAAAAGAGCATCTAATGACCACAGCAGCTTGGATTCCCTCAAACTGTCCCTGTTTCACGCAGGTTTCCTGTGATACCTCGTAAAGAGCGTGGATTTTTCCTTAAAGGCGAGATGGGAAAAGTCTCTGGGCGTCAAGTTTGCACTCGCCCTAACGTTTCCAGCCCGTGTAGGTGTCGACCACAAGGAGATGAGGATTCAGAGAAAGCAGCCGCTGTGACATCAGCCCCGGCAGGTATGGCAGGCTGATAATTTCCCCCACATCCTCCACACAACACTCACGCCTTTGTTCCCTTGAAGCCTTTCTACTTTTACGAGCTTGCTGGCGAACCACGCGGCCTCGTCAGCGGCCCGGTCGCATGCTTCCAGGACAGACGTGGCGGCGTTGGGGGTCGCCGAGGGGCCGGCCAGAGCGCAGAAACGGCGTGTTTACCGGCTGCGTGCGCCGTCAGCCTGTCCTTTGGCGTGCGCACGGAAGCCCTCGATTCTGTTTGAAAACCACTTCCTCCCAACATTCGCACCCTGCCGGTCCTGCTCTGCGAGCAGCCAGCCGCCTCTGATTAGCCCTCCTGCGGGTCTTCAGGGTGGGGGCCTGGCGAGGCTGCTGCACCTCCAACAACAGTCGCCCCCCCCGCAGGGCCCAGATTAAAGCGACCGCCACCAACACCTGGCGGTCCAGGGGCGAGCAGAGAGAGCGCTCTAGTTACAGCAGAGCCTGGCAGACCGCCGCTGCAGCACCGCCGCCGTTTCCTGGACGTCTTCACTGAAGTACAATTAGAGAACGGCAGCTTCTGAGGGAACCTGCTCAGCTTCCAGTCCACAAAACAGCTCTTTATTGGAAGAAGCTGATTGTCGGTGCAAAAAAAACCCCCACCTTTTATTCATTTTCAGCATCCTGCAGCCTCCCTGCATTCCAAAGTTTGCTGAATGTATTTTAGAGATGCTGCAGATGTTGTCAAATGTAAATAAACAGGTGGAAAAGCGTCCAGGCGCAAACACCCGGGGCGAACCAAAGCTCCTGGAAACACGCCCTTTTCGCCTGTTTTGCTGGGACTCGGTGGCATGGGAGTTTGTTCTGGGATGAATGAGACGAGCGCGAAGCCTGGCCGCTTCCATCCTCTGCAGAAACAGAGCTGGTGACGTCTGGCTGCTCCGCTGCAGCAAACTGTAAAACCACAACACGAAAACAAGGCAACGCAAGTGTGGGAGGACGCAACTGAAGAGGAACCGGTAGCGCAGAAGCAATCTGGGACTGATTCATACCTGAGAACTGTATGAGGGCAGTTAGTTTCTGCACCCCCCCACCACCACCACCACCACCACCTCTGGCCTTTATCTCAAAATGGGGGTTCTTTCAGTTGCGGGGTGTTTTCAGCGCGCTTCAGCTTGAGAGAAAACACGCCTGCGAAGCCTTGTGGAGGCATTTATATCCGCCGGTTAATAAATGTGTCGAAACCCGGCGGCGTTCTCCTGGGATCCGTCAGGGTTCACACAAAAAAACAAGCTGTTGGCTTGCGAGAAACTTTGTGGTTTGGTGAAAACTTTCTGCTTGGCTAAGGTAAGTGGACCTTCATTGTCCCCGCTCACAAAAACAAACACCCGCTTGTGACTGCAAACACAGGCAGCAGCTGCCTCTCTGAAATGTAAGCACGGGTTATTTCAGGAGAACCTGCAGGGAACTTT
>BJFM01002633.1:49145-56893 GCA_016586285.1 Arothron firmamentum
AGGAGATGCAGGTGAGAGTCCGGCAGCGCCTCAACGCAGCATCTAAAAACCACACCTGGACTTGTGGGTCTAACCAGGGTTTGGCTCTGTTGCAGGCTGTCCCGGGCGAAACCAAAGAGCTGGTCGAGAGGAAGAGAGCAGGTGACTACATGGCGGCGCGCCACAACGCAGCGGCGTTAAAGGTGTTGCTCGAGTGTGTTCTGACGCTTGTGTTGCTCTCCACAGAACCCCACTACACCGTGAGCCGCCTCAGCAGCAGGTCCAAGGCAGCCATCCACTTAGAAGGTGAGTTCCTGGGGAACTTGAGGGATTCATGTCGCACATGTGACTCAACGTTGATTTGAAAGAAACGCTCACGCGGTGGCCGGTCGAGTGACATCATCCACCAACTTCACCAGTCTCTGTGGTCACTACTCCAGTGAAATACAACAAAACGCTAACGCTAAAGAAAAAGAGACTTGTTTGACCGACCTAAGCTTCAAACCAGTCTGGATTAATGTTGTATTATGTTAGTTAAACCTGATTATGCTCCCAAGTGTGTTACTAATGCTAACAGTTGCTTTATAAACTTGTAAAATACTGCAAATAGAACATGTTCACTTACAAGCTACACGTGAGACAGTTTTTTTTTATATTTAAAAACACTTTTAATGTAAAAAACCAGCAACAAAGGAACCGAAAGAGCAGCCGACACTTGTGAGTTTTCCTCCCAGCAGACGCGCTG
The DNA here is from genome assembly GCA_016586285.1 of Arothron firmamentum. Lineage (NCBI taxonomy): Eukaryota > Metazoa > Chordata > Actinopteri > Tetraodontiformes > Tetraodontidae > Arothron > Arothron firmamentum. The sequence goes on from BJFM01002633.1 coordinate 49,870, forward strand.
CTGCTGCTGCAGACTCTGACTGCGCGTCTTCCCGCCTGTTTGCAGGACGCCTCCCTGACGGAGAGCAGGAGAAACAGCAGCTGCTGTGGAAGAACGACCTGGGCCAGGCCTTCGCCCAGGGCGGCTTCATTCTGAGCGACAACGCCATCGTCATCCCCGCGACCGGCCTGTATTTTGTCTACAGCCAGGCCTCGTTCCAGGTGTCCTGCGGGGACAAAGAGGCGCCGGCCCGAGGCCTCACGCCTCTCAGCCACAGGGTCTGGCGCCACTCGGACTCCACCGGAGGCCGGACGACCCTGCTGAGCGCGGTGAGGTCGGCGTGTCAGCTGCAGGCGCTGGAGGGCGGCTCCGGCGGAGGACAGTACTGGTACAACACCATCTACCTGGGCGCCATCTTCCAGCTGAGGGCGGGGGACAAACTGTGGACTGAGACCAACCAGCTGTCCCAGCTGGAGACAGACGAGGGCAAGAATTTCTTTGGTGTGTTTGCACTTTAAACCGGCGAGGCGAAGCTCTGCACGCTACCGTAACTTATTCACATTGTTGGTGTTTCATGGAGATTATTCATCTTCAGGGTGATATAGGAGCGTTTAAGTCTCAATGGAGATTAAGGTTGTTGTTAAACAGACATTGTTGATCTATGAACTGTAACAGTTTGCGTCATCATTGTTCTTTTTTTTTTTTTTTTTTTGATTCAGGCACTTTTGTGTATTTATATTTATGAGGACCTGAGATTATGACAAACTTGACTTTCTCTGCTGTATCAGATGAGGACACAGCTCTTCGTTGAAGAGCGTAGGACTATAAAATGTATGTACAATGTTGTTTTTTTTAAATAATCTAACATGTGTATTTATTTTATTTATTTATATTTAAATTAAAGGTATCTGGTGGTAAATACTGTAAGTTCATTAAACTGCAGAAAACAGCAATGAAAATGGTGTCAATTGCGCTCTCTCTGACACACACACACACACACACACACACACACACACACACACACACACACACACACACACACAAAAATGGGCCAGAGCCAGCAAATAGTTCGCTCATCAGACAAACGGAGGGGAATTTTTGACTTTTTTTGTCCTGCTGTGTCAGGTGGAGGCCCACAGAAGCCTCAGCCCAGAGCGGGTTTTCCCCAGTGACACCCCCCACCCCCATTCTCCCACACATACACTTTTCAACCTCTAACCTCCTACACAAACACACACCAGCCTGCCCTTATTACCAAACTCATGCCGGGTCCTCAGTCAGCTGGAAACAGATGTGACACGAGGAATCGGTGCTGAGGCTCACAGCTCGCTCGCTCTCTCTCTCTCTTCATGATGCCATCTCCCTCTTCATCTCCCTGACTCACACTCACACACAAACACACACACTCACACACACATGTTCAGTATCATCAGATATACTTAAGTTTTTCAATTTCATTTCCTGTTCTCGATAGACATGCCTTTGACCGCTTCGCTATTGTTGCCCTGGTAACGCGGTTCCGGTTGGCTTTCATTGCTGGTCACTGCCTTTAAAGCCACATCCCTCTGTTGTGAATTGCATCTTTTTCAATTCAGCTCCTTCTTTGTAATCTGGGGAAGCTGAGACACAAGTGAAGGAAGCAGAGGACAGAGAGAGTGAGTCATTGCTGCCCCCTAGTGGAGGTAAACAGGAATCCCACTTTCACATTCTACACACAACTTGGGCACCACTTTGCTCTCTTCTACATATTAAAGCTCTGTTTCATGTTGCATCGACGCAAACTATCGACTAAAGCGGCTTTAGGGAGATACATAGTGGTGAAAGCTCCGCCGACAGAGATGCCTAAACAAAGCCCAGATCATCCCCCAGAGCTGTCAGCTGGCGGGAGTTTCTCTGCTTCCCTTCTGCTTTATTTGTGTAAATAATCCCAACTTTGAAATGAAGAAGCAAGCAGGGATAGATCAGGTGACAGCTCTAAAGCACGCAGACAGCAAACAAACAGCAACCAGCAGAAATAACAAAACCATTGCTTTTATTTATGGCATATTTGCATACACATACTTTGAAATATGTAAACATTTACGATAGAGATATAGATAGAATGAATACAAATATCCCCCCAAAACCCATGTATATTGTCATAAATTTGCAGGATAATAGAACATTTTCAAAGTTACTTCTGCCTTCACATGTTACACTGATCCAGGGAGGTCAGAAATAGAAATAAACAGGTCGTAAATATTCAAATTCCTCCGTTTCCATCCTCCTGAATACACAGCTAAAATTTACAAGAGTAACGGCAAAATAAGGTGGGTTCAACTCTAGTTCCATTTAAAGTGCACGATGAGATAATCAGTACATTTTGAAGTATTTGGTGATTGTTTTGACTCTCTTTAGGTCTCAGTGCTGCACAGAAACTGCAAAGAGCTCCCGGCTGAAGCATCCGGACCTCCTGCTGAATGAATACAGTATGTTACACAACACCGTCCAGCATCCTTCCCAGTTCCACCCGCGGCACGATCAGAGGTCACAGCAAAAACCCAGCAGGGCCTCCACCAAGTGGGGAGAAGCAGGTAAACAGTACAGACTCACGAGGACGAGGTGCAGCTGCGTCACGGGGCCACGCTTTGTTCCCGCTGCTCGCTGCAAATACCCAAGTCTGTCCTTGCCGACCTGATAAGCGACAAAGTGCCGGAGATGGTCAAAAGTGCCACCAAACCGATCCAACACGAGTCTGAAAAGCAAAAAAAACCCAACAAAAAAACCAAAGGGTAAAACTGGATTTTAACGGTCAAAACAGATCAAAGACCAGCACGTGTCACTTCCTGCTGAGGAATATCTGTACATCTGTTGTTTTTTTTAAGATGCAGCGTTCTACAGAAGCTTCACCCACACCCACCAACATCCATCCTCCTGCTGAAGGACGGCTCTTTCTGAACATGCCAGTGGAGCGCAGCTGCCCAGCAGACAGACCTTTACAAAGCTGCACACCCTTGTTGTCACGGTAACCTTGAAACCACTCCTGGAACTTTGACCAACCGTTTGAACGACGCCACACAAAACAATATTACAGAACAATACAGACAGCTACTGCATGTACAGGTCTTCTTCGGTCAGCAGCCGCGGAGACGTGAATGTTCCTGTCGCTCCTCATCCGCTTCCTCCACCCACCCTCTGTGAACACCGGGGTCACGACACCACTGTGCTGACGGCGGACACAAGTGAAGGTCACGGTGCCTCGGTGTGCTGCGTGTCCAGCGTGTGTGCACCCTCCACCCCACCCCACCCCACCCCCTCCACCCCCCTCCCCCGCCTTCTACTTATAAAGCAGTGGGATTTGGCTGTTGTGGCAGTGGTTGCGGCTCATCTTACTGTCGGCCGGGTACAGGCTGGAGGAGTTGGAGAAGGAAGGCGGGAGAGAGTGGTTGTCGGTGGTGGGGTAGCCGGGCGGGGGGAGCAGGGACTTTGGATCCGTCTGGGAGGAGGGCGGCGGGGCGTTGTGGTTCTGATTCTGGCCAACGGAGGGCCGGTGGCGGTTCCGCAGAGCCTGCCGCTCCGCCAGCTGGTTGCGTAGCGCCGACACTCGTTCTTCTTTCTAGAGAAAGACGCAGAGAAGACAACAATTGGAGCTTCGCTGCCCTGCGACAGCCTGATGGAGCAGACCTTTGCTGGACAGGAGGATGGAGCCCACAGCCTCCAGAGCGCCCACTGGCTGTCCGCTAGAGGACAGGACAAACCCGACCTCCAGAAACAGGACTGAAGCAAGCTAGAATCCCTCCTTGTGGGAGTAAAGTCCTTAATTATGTTCTACATTAAAAAGTCAAGTGGAAGTAAAACAAACTAAATTATTAATAATGTCTATGTATGTCAAATATTATCATAAATAAATAAAATATGACACAGAATGATCAAAAACATTTATGAGAATTACAGCAAATATTGTTGGAATTTCATTACAAATACCCCCTTTTTATTAAGTTCATTTACAAAAATAACTTGTGACATTTTAAGACCGAGGTGGGCAAACTGAGGCCCAGGGGCCACATGTAGCCCCATGAACTCTTTAATCCGGCCCGCTGAGCCTTCACAATCATTCCTCCAAAAGCCCAATGTAGAGGGTTGTCGGCTTGATTGGTTAGAAAAAGGTTCAGACCCTCCCTTCACCTAGCATGCTAACATGTCCTCTCAAGAAGGTGGGCCCCCCCTCTGTTGTTAACATTGATTACGTTCTCCGCCTTAATTACATTCTGAAGCAGATTTCTCTTTAAATATGAGGATGCCTCCTCACCTGTTCAAGCGCTGCTAAAACAAAGGTTTATTACCATGTAATACAGATTCCTGTGCCTTGGCCTCAGTCTTATGCCTCAGATTTGTGCAGTTTTCCAATAAAACACAGCGGTCCACAGATTCAGCAGGCCCAGGCACTGGATGCACGCTCACGTGCACGTATTACCCCACGTGCGTTCCTGAACTAAGCATTGATTTTTCCAGGCGCTGCCTCTGGGAGCCGCCACTCATGTGGGCTCCAAGCTTCACCTCCTGGATGATCTTCTGCAGCTCCCTGTTCTCTCGCTCCAGCTGCCTGGACTTCTCCTCGTCGTTGTTGTTGGTGGAGGAGCCGGTCTTCAGCGTGTCCTGCTGCTCCGACTGCCACTCGCCGCGGGTGATGAGGCGCCGCATCTGGCCCGCCGCCAAAAAAGTGCAAACATCAAAGCACAAATCAGTACCGACGCGCTGCGGCCCCGCCTGCAAACACCCGCATGGAGGCAGCAACGCCGGCATTTCCCCAAGAAACATCAGCAAGCCCAGTTTTGACGCCATGTTGTCCAAATGACTTAATATTTGGTTGATATTTTATTGTCTCAGCTGAGGCTTTGTGCAACGTAAGCAGTTGTCTATGGCGCCACCTGCTGGACGTGGGCACCACTACAAGCTCTCCTCTCCTCTCCAAAAAAAAGAACAAAAGAAATTAAGACAAAAACAAATTCCTTGTGTCTTAGAAATAAAAAAAATAATATAAAAAAAACCACAACAATAATGCATTTTTTTTATCTCTATGAAACTGTATTTTTTAAAGTCCTACCTCATTAGAGTTTCTGCACATTATAGTTACAGTCTTAGCACATTGTAGTTTTAGTACTTAGTATTTAGTTTTAGTACTTAGTATTTTCCCTGACTTCCAAGCCTCTATCTATCTATCTATCTATCTATCTATCTATCTATCTATCTATCTATCTATCTATCTATCTATCTATCTATCATATCTATCTATCTATCTATCTATCTATCTATCTATCTATCTATCTATCTATCTATCTATCTATCTATCTATCTATCTATCTATGGGGAGGTGTGTAGGCTGCTATCACTTGATGATGCCACAGAGGCCTTTGCAGGTCCAGGTGAGTCCATGATCTCACCCAGGACACCAAACAGGCTGCAGCCGCTTCCGTCTGAGGCCAAACTCAGTCCTGGGACTGATGTTTCCATATCTCGCTGCACATTGGACCTGATCTCATTGTCTGACAGGCAAAGGTCAAAGGTGGTCATTACTCACCTTGGGCACAAAAAGCACCACTAACGTAATGTAGGCAGAGAAGACAATGGCGAGAGAGGCGAAGGCGAAGGAGGCGTCCTGCTGCGAAGACAGGATCATCGTCACTGGAGCCGTAATCAGGCACAGCACCTGCAGGCAGACGGGAAAAGAGAAAGAGTAAAAAGAACAACAACAAAAGAAAGCACTGAAAAATACAGCAACATCCTGACAAAGCAATCTCATCAGGGCCTGGAGCTCACAAAGGAAGGGCCCCTGGCAGGCACCACATGATCCACTGACGCCATGGCAACCAGCAGCACATAATATTACACCTGTCACAGCTTATCAGAACATATGAAATAATTGCAGCCGCATTTATTGCAGAAGCACAACCAGCGACGGCTGATGGATGCGCCCCTCCGAGGAGCCGCCGCACGTGCGCAGCGCTGGAGGGCGCTCGTCAAGGCGCGTCACCGCCACGCGACGTCTCCGCAGGAACATCAAAGACGACAAACTAAAGACACAGAAGCTCGAGGCCGCAGTTTAAACGTGACGGGTTGTTCTTCCCATTTTCCACTCACAGCGACGTTGTAGATGGCCATCCCCACGGCCCGGTGGTCGTTGATCTTCTCCGTGGAGACGGACTTGGTCTCGTAGGCCAGGAAGATGCCCAGCAGCAGCAGCAGCCCCTTGTATCCATAAACCACCCCTGCAGGAAGACACACACACCTTCAGACGCAACGTCTCACCAGCCTTTTACCTGCATGTGTGCGGCTGCTGGGTGGCTGACATCCAAAGAGATTCTAGTTGATTTAATAAATGAACTCTTCAAATAAACCGGAAAGCATTTATCTTTACCTCGACGGCATCTGCCTGAATATTTATTATTTAATATTTACTGTATTTGCCTGATTTGTAATTATTTTCCCCTGCATTCCATGTTAAAGCCAAAAGAAGAAGAAAATAAAAGGCTGAAAGCAAAATCAAACTTAAATTAGGTTTCATTGAAGTCAGCTCCTCAATGTTCTGCTGAAGCAGCTCGACTTCAGCAAAACATTGAGACAATGTGAAGGAGAAATCGATATTGAACTCAAAGAAAGTGAAATTCGAGTGAAAATTGAAACATTCAAACGGGAGTTCCTGAACTTCCACACCTGAGTCAGTGTAATTATGAGGCTGGATCACAATCAAGAGGTAGAAGCTGATCTGATGCCCCGACTGCACTCATCTTTGATCGAAACCAATGACCAAAGTAAAAGACGGTCTCAACTGGAGTGAACGGAATCAGAATCCAACAGGCGACGCTGCTCACACACACCCTTTCTGTGGTGTGTGTGTTCTGATTAAACTCCAGGGTCACTGCATTGATTTTAGTCGTCGGGTCAGTATAATGAAAACAGAAGTTTGCATGAAAACAACCTTTTTTGGAGGTTCTGAGCAGAGAATTAATCACCAGGACTGAGCTAAAGACGACAGAATCACACCATTTGTGAGAGAGAGAGAGAGAGA